>SNQJ01S0017861.1:66604-117814 GCA_010110895.2 Picea sitchensis | reverse complement strand
AGAAATGGCAGAATAACAGTAAAATATCCAGCATAATCTTCACAATACATAGAAATGATATATGAGATAGCAATAGAAAAGCACTTTGATTCAGAAAGCAATGTTCACAGGCCTTTTCGAGGGGGAAACCTCTAGTTGAGCAGCACTCTGTTACAATAACCTCCAAGCTAGGGTTCTCATACCATCACCCCTTATTTATACTAAATATGTCTATTAAGAGAAGCATCTAGAGGAAGATCCTTCTAGAAGCGGAATCTTCTATTAGGTCTTCTTACATCCGCCTTATTCTATTTTATTGAAAGGACTTATTAATATTGACCTTTATTACATCCGAATACATTGATCTACCTATGTGCGGGTTAGGACCTTAACACAATCCATGGATGTTTTTCATGCATTTTCAATGTCCTTCATACTCTTTTTATTCAATCAACTTTTGGTTTCATGACCACAACTATGGGGATTCTTAACCACTTAAACACTTCACCATATTTCCATGGATTCTTGTATAATTTTTCAAAGCGTATTCCCATGAGGTCTGTTCTTAAAGATATGCCATAAGGGGACCACTCTGGAGACTTATTCAATTACACGCATCACTTCTAGAGGCTTCTAGACTTCTTCTAGGATTGAAATCAATGACAACCAATTTCCCAACCTTTCCCTTTTGGCATTTATGGAAACACTCATACCCCCTCTATGACCATTGCTCCCCCTGTATTCATCATTTTTTTTCTTTCTCTCCTACTTTGATATCAATTGCAAAGGGTAAACCCCCCTCATGATTTATCTCCCCCTATCTTCTTGCTTCTGAACTTTCTCTCCTACTTTTTTTCTTTCTCTCGTGATCTTTCTCATACAATTTCTCTCCCCCTGTGTTTTTTGTAATATGTTGTGTAGATTAAAGTGGGGGTTTCTTGTATGTTCTTCATTTCCTCTCTTCTGGGGATTATTGTCCATTGGTACTTCATGTTATGTAATCCACTGATGTATATTAAAAGAACTCATGTCAGGGTTCCTTCATCACTTGACTTCAAGTATTCATGTCTTTTCATCTCTTCAATGAGTTGAAATCAACGATATAATAATTCAACAATTTTCCCTTCACAGTATAACTCCTCCTGGTAGTTTATCTCCCCTTTTCTTTTTTTCCCTCTCACAACTTTCCTTCTTGTGACTAGCATAGATAATTTTAGGGGCGAAATTTCGCAAATGGGCGAAATTCAAGGTATTAAAATAATGAAAGGGCGAATTTTTTACATAAAAGTCTTCTTCAAATTTTCAACCATAATCCCATAAAATATAGTGTTCTTAAAAAAGATTGTTTTTTTAGAAATCACATATTTAAATGGAGATTGCATTTTGGCAATATTTCGCCACGAAAATCCATCCTTACTTCCGATATTCGCCCTGATTTTTTTTTCCAGATTATTCAATGTTTTGAAAATTTCACCCTAAAAGTTTTGGATTGTTCAATGCTTAGATCATTTGTCCCTGAAATTTCTACATTTTTCAATGTTCAGATGATTTTGCCCTGAAATTTCTGAACATTCAATGTTCAGACCATTTCGTCCCAATCTATGACAGTCTCATGTGATGGACCTTTTCTCTACGATGGGCCTCTTCTCTACTAGCATGTTTAGAGTAAGTCTCAGATATTTTAGCATCTCCCCATTTCCATAGGCCAAAACAGGAAGAACCAAATTAGGTTTCACCTTGTGAGAATATATGAAGCATAAGAGGTTCGAAAACTTATCTTGAAAATCTAATTTTAGGTTTTATGTTTCTCGTTTCCATGCATGTTTGTATTCTCATCCAAGTGGGGTTTGGTCGTCGAGGAACTAGAGAAATGATTCAAGATTAAATCCCATGGAGTCATTATCGTTTAGTGGTTGCAGAGCTCTAGTTATTTACATTTTTTAGTATCAAATGCGATAATTCATTGTTTCCCTCTCCCTGCACAAAAAAATTGAAACTATCACAACAAAGCCCATCACAATCTTTTGTTTTAGGGTTTTTGTATTGTGCATGACTCATCCTTTTCCTTTTTCCTGGTTTTTGAGCAATTTCACATGGTCGATGGAGTATTTTTTGGGGGTTTTGATGCATGGTTTCTCTTGTATATCCTTCATTCGATCACAACCGTTTTTTTGGGGGTTCCTATGTTATTCCTTAAGTCATCCTCTGTCCTCTGCTTTGTTGCAGTTCGATTTCACATGGAATATGGATAATTTCGCTTGGGTTTTGCTTGGAGGATTTTCTATGCAGAGGACTCTGCAGCCCCTATATATTGGTTTACCATCATTTTCTATTTGCACAAAGTGCTATGGACAACCTTCATTTTGGTTTTCCATCATCTACACCTATGGTATTGAGGTATGCCACTTAAATTCTATTTTCTTTGTTATCTTTATGCATTAAAATTATGTTTTAATTTAATACTTCAGTCATTTTTAGGAAAAATTGTTTGTAATTGGAAGGAGGTACTTGTTTTCTTTTCGGTTCCAGCAGATCCTGCAAGGTTCAAATTAACCCATCAAACTTCATGTGTAAGGCATCAAATGAATTTCTGAAAAATAACACCAATTCTTAAATGGGTGGTAAGTGATTCTATATATTCTCAAATCTTCTAGGAATATATGTTAGTTTCTATTTTGCATGCAATCTGAGAGATATTTATTTCTAGTTTAGCATTCAACTTTTCTTAGATTTGCAGGTTTTCCCCTTTCAACAATTCTTCCGATCAATAAGTTTATTACCAAACATTGGGCCATGGCTTCATTGTGGTATGTATCAATAACTTCAAATCATCCCTTTTCAACTCATTTTCATTATGTAAGCAACAAATTCATGCAAGAGATTAAATGTTGCAAAGTTTCTTTCAAGCAACTATACAGGCTTATTTATTAGAAAATAACAAGTTGGAATTTCATAAATATATCAAAATACCAATGAGTGATGACTTAAAGAGGGTTATTGGAATCATTTGGCTTGGTCTTCCCCCAAAATAGTGGATGGTATTCTTCTTCTTTTTAGTTCCACTGAAAAAAAGTTCTTTCCTTTTTAGCTAACAAGCATCATTTATTACATTATCTGCAATTCCCCTTTGTGGGCCTTTGCTATGTTTTTTTTGCTTATTAGTATGTAGAATAAGTCTTCACTACTCCTTCTATTGCAAAAGTTTGATTTTATTTTAGCTTCTAATGTCTTTTTTTGATGGGATATGTTTATGTGTGAGTAGGGACTGATATGCATCCTTTTGGCTCTCTTTTTTTTCCTTGATTGTAAGTGTCTAAAAAATATTAAACAAATTTGAATCAATGATGATGTAAGTTAATGATCTTGGAAAGTTTTATGATTGTCTTTGGGACTTATTCCCATTTCAACACTTCATTGTATATATAGTTTTTATATTTGGCATGAATCTACAACTCATAATATTAAAGATGGCCTTAGAAATTGAAGGGAGTCAAGATGTAGTTAAAAGAACTTTGCTAGTGTAGCCAACTAATAGTTTTTTTGGTTTGATCTCCCTCAATTTATTCTTTCCTTTATTCATTTCACTTTTTTTCAAGTATCAAATTGATTTGCATTGTCAAATTGTGCTTCCTGAATCTGGTAGAATGATGATTCATGAGAATAATAATGGTTTGATGGTTATTGCATAATGCTTTCCATCTTTCTTTCTTATCGTGGATATGGTCAAGCATTATGTTAGTAAATAATAAATTCTAGTGTGTAGAATCATTAGGTTTAAAATGGTAACAATAAGAATATTTTATGTTTGAATATTTTATGTTTGCAGTTGAAGTTTGGCCTTAGATTGTGATTCCACAAGAGGTTTTAGAGCATCATAATCAAAATCGTCATTGGGTAAGTATGTGGATGATTATGTAAGAGAATATTACAGTCAAACAATTTATCCTGTTATCTTGTTTCTCACTTTTATCAATCTCATGTTGTTAATTTGGCATAGAACTATTGATTCTTAGGCAAGGAGAATATTGATTGCAGTCATATTTTGAATTGAACAAGTAATAAATTGAATTGTTTGTGTTTTATGTTTAAGATGGTTTTGCAATTTGTCTTCCACTTTATGCCCTTGTAACATAAGCAAGTCTTTCCATATTAATTTAAAATAAAATCAAATTTGAGTGTTTTAGAATACAAATCGAACTTGAAAGAATTTTGAAGTATATTGATACAAAATTCATGCAAAACGAGCCATTTACATTGCTTAAATATTCTTTTCTACTCTATTCCATATTTACTTTCTACACATAAAATATATCTAACTAAGCCATATACACTTTTCATGCTTAAATTGTATAACGATAGTACTTGTCTTTTGGAAGACAATTTCTATTACATAATTTTTTTATATAAGCCAAAACTTAAATTATATTTTGGATAAACATTTTTGTGAAAGTATACAATTAATTATGTTATTTTCAAATTATAAGTGTATGGAATTTTGCTCTTAAAACTAATTGGATGTACTATGAATATGGGTTCTCAAGTCAAGAAGGTTGTATCTCACAACATAGAGATAATTCTTTGAAGAGATGGCAACAAAAAGCTAAGAAAAAATAGAGATTGAAATTTTGGATTTCAAAGTGGGCCAACAACTTCAAGCCAAGGATCTTCTCCATTGTGTTTGCTCATACAATACTATATGACACATTGAAACTCCAAAAATCTCTCCAAGAAGTTACTAATTATGAAGCATCAAATATGGAAATGGTTGCAACTTCTCCATATCATGAGTAGATTACTAAAATTGTTTTGATTAATAATAATATCCTTACTAATTATGAAGCATCAAATCTGGAAATGGTTGAAACTTTACCATATCATGGGTAGCTTACTAAAACTGTTTTGATTAAGAATACCCTGGGCAACAAAGAAGCCACATAATAACTCCCTACATCAAAAGATGTTGGTGTAATATATACAAAGTTTTCATATCTCAAGTTTTAAATATATGTTCCATATAATACCAAATATCACTTACATGCCACTAATGTGAACTGAAACTATAGAGAATGGTACTTATATAAACTGTTATTCTAATGTGAACTGAAACTATAGAGAATGGTACTTATATAAACTGTTATTTTCATTGAGAAATTCATTATTGAAACAAAGTACATAAATTTGTATATATTAAGAGCAATAAATTTGTTTTTCTTATTACATTTTTTCTTATTATATTTTGGAAGCTTGTATTAAAGAAAGATTAACATAATTTTATGTTGTCAATGCACATATGAGTATGTGAGGAGTATGTGTATGGGCAATCCTCTGTTTAAAAATTTTGGATTTCAAAATGGGCCAACAACTCCAAGCAAGGATCTTCTCCATCGTGTTTGCTCATACAATACTGTATGACACATTGAAACTCCAAAAAACTCTCCAAGATGTTACTAATTATGAAGCATCAAATCCGGAAATGGTTGCAACTTCTCCATATCATGGGTATCTTACTAACATTGTTTTGATTAATAATACCCTTACTAATTATGAAGCATCAAATCAGGAAATGGTTGCAACTTCTCCATATCATGGATAGCTTACTAAAACTGTTTTGATTAATAATACCCTCGGCAACAAAGAAGCCACATAATAACCCCCTACATCAAAAGATGTTGGTGTAATAAATACATAGTTTTCATATCTCAAGTTTTAAATATATGTTCCATATAATACCAAATATCACTTACATGCTACTAATGTGAACTGAAACTATAGAGAGAATGGTCGTTATGTAAACTGTTATTTTCATTGAGAAATTCATTATTGAAGCAAAGTACATAAATTTGTATATATTAAGAGCAACAAATTTGTTTTTCTTATTATATTTTGGAAGCGTGTATTAAAGAAAGATTAACATAATTTTATGTTGTCAATCCACATATGAGTATGTGAGGAGTATGTGTATGGGCAATCCTCCATCTAAAATTTTTGGATTTCAAAGTGGGCCAACAACTCCAAGCCCAAGGATATTCTCCATTGTGTTTGCTCCGATACAATACTGTATGACACATTGAAACTCCAAAAATCTCTCCAAGATGTTACGAATTATGAATCATCAAATCTGGAAATGGTTGCAACTTCTCCATATCATGGGTAGCTTACTAAAATTGTTTTGATTAATAATACCCTTACTAATTATGAAGCATCAAATTTGGAAATGGTTGCAACTTATCCATATCATGGGTAGCTTACTAAAGCTATTTTTATTAATAATACCCTAGGCAACAAAGAAGCCACATAATAACTCCCTACATCAAAAGATGTTGGTGCAATAAATACCGAGTTTTCATATCTCAAGTTTTAAATTTATGTTCCATATAATACCAAATATCACTGACATGCCACTAATGTGAACTGAAACTATAGAGAATGGTCCTTATGTAAACTGTTATTTTCATTGAGAAATTCATTATTGAAGCAAAGTACATAAATTTGTATATATTAAGAGCAATATTTTTTTTTTCTTATTACATTTTTTCTTATTATATTTTGGAAAAGTGTATTAAAGAAAGATTAACAAAATTTTATGTTGACAATCCACATATGAGTATGTGAGGAGTATGTGTGTGGGCAATCCTCCATCTAATTCTTTTTTCTCGAATTATAAAAGTTCTTTGAGTAATGTTCTAGTTGCTCGAAGGGGCTAACAAATATGGTATATTAAGCAATGAAACTTTGTCAATAATTAATAGTTAAAGTTTCAATAGCATTTTAGTTTCTCTTATTGTCCATTTATATATTAAAGCTAAAATCCATAGGGATGTTCCTTCTATATTGCTTATGTTTTTTAAGAAGCCACTTTTATTTTTTCTTGTAAAACAATTGCAAAATGATAGAGAGTGCCTCATAGAGTGGAAAACCAGAATTATATTAACAAGAATTGTTCAAAACAAGTATAACACATTAGAAATACCGTTATAAGCATTTATGGTGACACTTAGAAATTTCTCTGGAGAGTAGTGAGGTGATCTGCAACCCAATATGGAGAAGATGTTGTGTATAAACAACAACAAAAAAAATAATTGCATGGATCAAATTTCCTAATCTTTATTTTGTTATCATTTAATAAGCAGAAATTGTTACAGGTTTAAGATGGATCTAAGCTGGTAAAAACTTATCTTTTGACCAAAATATCCATAATATTGTGAAATTTTGTTTTTATAAATAAATGATTACAAATAATTGATCCAATAAAAATCCATATTATATTTTTTATTGCATTTTTTCACATCTTTTTGAGTGAAGAAAATTATTTTACTAACCTTTTAATTCTACTATCAATTATTTTACTAACATTTTAATTATATTATCCTTTTAGTTTGGAGATTATTAATCTTTTATTTTTATTTTCAATTGGATATTACTAATAAAACAAGTTCAATTGATATAAAAAGAATAAAAAGTGGAGTGGAATGTAAATTTTTATCTTTTTAGTTTGGAGATTATCAATCTTTTATTTTTGTATTTTTTGTTTTCAATTGGATATTACTAATAAAACAAGTTCAATTGATATAAAAAGAATAAAAATTGGAGTGGAATGTAAATTTTTATAAGCATATCAAAACAAAGATGTAATGTTTTTATAAATATCACATTTTAATATTGCCAATTGTTTTTGGCTCATTCAAAATAAATCAGTAACAAATAATATTGAAGATCATATATTTTATTTCTGATGTTCTTTTAATATTTTAATTTAAGATCAATATAACACCAAGTTGTATTTAAATAATATTGCATAGGATATATTTGTTTTTTAATGTTTTTTTTTTAATATTTGAATTTAAGATCATTGTCATACCTTTCTTTGAAACATTGTTGCCTTTACCAATTCAAATAAGTTGTTTAATTTGTTTGGTGTCTTGAGTTTTTATGTAATATGTTACAATTGTGAAGGAAAAGAGTATGACATAGTAATCAATTACAAAGAAAAAGGACACATGAAGTGATGTAGAACAATTGTTTATGGTTTGTTTAAATAAAAATAGATTTTACCCTATCATCACTACTCACTATTCTTGCAACAAAACCACATTATGGAGTTAAGACTCCAAGTGATATGCAAGTGAAGTCGAAGCCTTTCGAAACCTCTTAATCCCTAATTAATTTCATATCATCTTTCAAGATTTGGGGAGTGCAATTAATACATGCCAAGCATGATGAAGGTAACCACACAACTTTGTATGAAATGATCATGATCAAACCACGAAAGTATAACATGACAAGTCCACAATGCATGTCTAGGTGGATTGAAAACTCAACAATGCATGATTAGGTGGTTGGCTTTTTGGAGGCTGATGTGGTACGATGTAGGCAACATGTGTTATATGCCAATTTCTTTTTTTTCAAATTAACAACATTCAAAACAAAAAAGTGACAACATGCACAAAAGAGAGGGATAGGATTAGAGTAGAGAAAAACCCCAATAGGGTAAAAATAATTCTAAGACGAGTGGATAAAACACCCAATAAGATAAAAAACATTCTAAAATAGGCTTGTATTAGAGTTGAGAAAACTTTCCAATAAAGTTAAAAAACATTCTAAAGTAATATTTGTGTAAGCTATAATTGCATGAAACTAAAAGGAACAGTTTTTTAGTGAAGAAACCTCCCTAGTGAGATAGAAAGAATTATATTATTTAGATAAATCAAAAACCATTTCTCCACTTCCTAATGGGGTAAAAAGAATTCTAATATGTATGTGTCAAAAGCCATAAAAAATGGTATTTGTATTGTAAGACTACAATGACCATTGTTAAATCAAAGAGAATGTGAAAATATAAAGTTACCATAACTCCTTTACATCACACGTCCACTTGTCCTCATAACAAGTAGATTTCATATCTTTAATAAAATTCCCACAAATGGATTTTCTTGTTAAATGGCTAAGGTTTGTAGTGGTTTGCACTTATATAGTAAGTTTTTTGGTGGTTTGCACTTATAAAATTGTCAGTGTATCTTTCCTAATTGTGTTGGTGGAAATGCATGACACCATGGTAAAGGTTGTATCGACCATGGTAATCAACTCATCCACACATGAAGCTTATTTACTTCTTGCAAATGGTTTTTGTTGTTGTTACTACTTACCCTTCCCCTTATTCTTTTCTAGACATTGAGAAGCATAGTGGTCATGTTTGTTGCATTTGAAGCACTTGATATGGACCAAATCCTTCTTCTATTGGTTAGAAGATCCTAAATCTTCCTTCTTCTTCTGGCCCATCCCGAATCATATTTTTTTTCCTCTTTTCCTCACTTGTGACCTTCCTAATGAGGGATACGTCTGGAATTGACCTAAGGCTTGAATTCAAAATTGTTTAAATTTTGTTTGATTTGTTTGTTTATGTTTATCAAATTCTCAGTGAGAAACCCGAGTTTGAGAATTTCTGAATTTGGAATTGCATTGGTTAATGTTTTTTTTACCTAAATACAATGTGATATATTTACATTGTTGCAAAAATTATATTATATTTTTTGTGCATATGCAAAGTGATATGGTTTTCAGAAAGTGATTTAGTATCGTAATTGTTGATATTTGTAGGACCGTCACTTATTTAACCAAGGATGTAACGAGTTCCTTAATTACAATTTTTTTTTTTTTTTTGTAAATGAGTGTGTGAATCTATATTACGTTATAAGGTTATAGTACAAAATTGATGCATGGGCTCCCAGGATCTGCCTGAACGGAAACCAGATATGGGGTCCTTGAAATGCAGTATCTGAGAATGAACAAAAAGTGCCTAGGTCGCCACCATGGGAAGCCAACCCAGGCTACCATAATCCAGTCTAAAAACTTCATCAAAAGAAATCAAAAAGTATAAACATAGTGGGATTAGCTCGTACTCTCAGGGACATGATCTGGGCGGGTCTTGCGCTAGTCTAGATTGATGGGGTGCTCTTCATCCCCTTCCTGATGTGTCATGTCCTCCTCCTTCTGTTCCACCAGACGTAGCTTTATGATGCATGTTGGGGTTCCATTTCTGTCAGCTGGAGTGATATCTATATGGTGGATGTAGCGTCGATAGAGATGAAATTGCCCTGCCATCCTTTCCAGTTTCTCCTATTATCTTTTCTGGTCCTCCACCAGCCTTTTTACCCCCGCCTCTAGGTTACTGAGGAAATTGATAATTCCTGTGCACTCTTTCTTCTACTCTTTGGTTTCCGTCCTATTGGTCTCCCCGCGGTCCGCACAGATATTTCCTATCAGCATTTTTGTTCTCCAAGATTCCTCCACCATCATGTGGTAGAGGGTTAACCTCGGTTGTGTGGCTCTGGGATCCCATATCCCCCCTGCTTCCTGGGTTAGTGTTGACTAGGCTTTTTCCCTGCAGGCATTGTTGATTTCTCCCTCCCATATTTTAATGATCTTCTTCCCCTTGGTGTGTGCATTCATGAGGAAGGTTCTCTTTGCTTCCCTGGCTGCATGTTCAATTCTTGTCATCCACCAGGCACTCTGTGGAGGCTCCTTCTCCTGGGGGCCTCTCTTGCTACTAGTTTTCTTCATGCGTACCATCTTCACTTGCAGGTGGTGGTTCTTATGTTGGGTTCTCTCCCTATTCCTCTTCACCTCCTTTTGGTAAGTAAGGTGGCCACTGTAATTGCAATGCCTCGTTCTGTGGTCATTTTTGGTGTCCCTACCTTTATGGAGCCAACCCGGTTGTGGTCCTGTCCTTGCAATCATGGCCTTCTCTTCAAGGTGGTACTGCCAGTCAGTATCCGTTGTTCCATAGCGTGTGCATTTGATGACCTTGTCGTTATCCCTGCGCCAATGGTTTTCCCTGCTTGTTGTAAGCCATCCCTTTCCCCGTCCCCATCTCGGTACTTAGGTGAGGTGTGCTCCTACTTGGCCCTAGTGTGACATATTGTCCTTCGTCCTTTGTCACCTGCAAGTTATCTCTTTTTCTTTCCAATGGGAAACTTCTGTACTTATTTCTATTGACGGGACCGTGGTACTGTACCTTCGCCTGATGTGTGATCTGTGTCTGCATTTATAACCTTATTGATTGATGGGCCATCATCTCCTGTGTGGGACCTACGTGTCCTTTAGTGTCTTCTATGCCTCCATTCTTTCCATGATCTTCCGTACTACTCCCGTTGTCCCAGTCTTTTGCTGCAAGTTGGGTGCAATCTATCCGGAATTGACCTTGTGGGATGTTTTGCTAGATTGTGTCTAGTTATGGACCTTCATTCTCGACCCCCTCATTTTCTATTATGTCGACCAATCCATTTTCTGACCTCCTCACCTAGCGCAAATCCACAGTGATCCCTGTCCGCAAGTGCTCCTAGATTTTTTTCAGTAGGTAGGACAATCGCCAGTGCCTCTGGATTTTACCTATTCTGGTACCATTTTGGAGTTTTCTCACTGTGTTGATGACTAGCACGAAGTCTCCTTCCACTATGGCGTTCGTCATCCCCTCCCAGCTGAGAGTCTCCAGGCTTGTCTCCAGGGCTCTGAATTCTTCGATGTTATTGGTTGAGTTGTCCATGCTTCCCGCATACAGTCATATGATGTTCCCTTTACTATCCTTGATTACTCCTCCCAAACCTGTTCTTATTGGGTTTCCTTTCACTGCCCCGTCGAAATTCAACTTCAGGGAGCCTAAAGGTGGCAGTTTCCAGTTGCACTCACATACCTAGAGTTGCGACTGCTATCTATTTGGATTGGGTTTGTGCCCACCTGTTAGTTGGAAAGCCTCTAGGACTCGAGAGTCCTGATCCGTGGGTTGCACTCTACCCTGTTGGAAGTTGCGGCTCATCATCGTCTCACGTATCATGGAGGTTATTGTTTCCTTGATCTTACCTTCTGACCATCTATGGTTTCTGAAAATGCGTCAGTTCCTTTCCTTCCATATCAACCATATGATCATTCCTGGGGTGAGGCTCCAACAGAGGTTCAACTTTTTTTGGTCACTATAGTTTTCTCTCCAGAGCTTGATTGTTGCGACAATGTTACCACGGATCCTATCGGACTGGCGGAGGATACTTTCTGCCCAGTCCCATAGTTTCATAGTGTAGGCACAGTCGTCAAGGAGATGGTTGGTTGTTTCTTCCTGATTTTGAAAAAGATGAGATCTTGATGGACCGGTGAAACCTCTTTTCCTTAGGATATCCCAAGTTAGGACGTGGTTGTGTAATATTAGCCACTGGAAGATTAATATTTGGCCATTGGGGGATGTTCCAGAGCATATCCCAGTGTTACGCCAGGTTGTCTTGGTCTGGGTCCGTCATATAGTGTTGTACTTCTTTTAGGTTAAATTCCCCTCCGTCCTTTTTTCCCCACCTCAACTGGTCCTCTCCTTCCGTGACTGTTATTTTTTGTCTGCCCAATTCCTCCTCCACCTCTTTTATTATTGTTATGGGTATCTTATTGTTCTAAGGGTTAATCTTGTCCCATATTCGCCATTTGTTGTGGTCCATTCCCTGCTGCCAGTATTGATAGACATTGATTTTTCCTTGTGTGATGAGGTCATGTTGGAGTATCCCTCTGTCCTGGTTTTCCATCTTTGGTTCCTACTGCCAAGCATCCTCCCATAATCTGGTTTCTCTACCATTCCTAATTTCCCAAAATACGTGTGTCTGAATCCATGCTTTGTTGCACCAAGCTAGGTTCCAAATGGTTGAGCCTTCCCTGGTTCCTCCAAAGCGGATTATGTCATGGTCGCGGGTGTCCGGTGCGTACTTTTCCTTCTATAAGTTTACCCATGGTGCTGCAGTTTCTTTGACCCACCGCTACTAGAGTTTCACCCCATATGCATTGTTGGTCATTTGTGGATCTTGTAGCCCCAAGCCTCCTTTGCGTTTTGTCCTACAAACTTTCTCCCAGGCCACCACGGCCCATTTTTTCTTTGTTTTCTCACCTCGCCACAAGAAGTCCCTCTGGATGGCTCTGATTTTCTGTAGGATCCCCTATGGAGTGGGGAAGACTGACATCATAAAGGTTGCTATGGCTTATAAAATAGTCTTGGTTAGGATCAGTTTGTCGGCTAGATTAAGGGATCTATACATCCTGTTTTTTACCCGCTCCTGTAACCTGTTTATTATTCCTTCCCAAGTTGACAACTTATAAAATTTGTCTGTCAAAGGAACCCCCAAATACTTGGTTGGAAGTGTTTTCTGTTCAAATCCTAGAATGTTGGTCAAATTCCTTTAGATAGATGGATTGGTATTGAAGAAAAATATCATCGACTTGGATTGGTTGATCTCAGCACCCGAGGCTTCCCCAAAATATTCTAGGATTATTTTGTAGCCTTTGGCTTCCTTGACTGTGGGTATGCTGTGGAGTAGTGTATCATCCACAAATTGTTGGTGAGTTGAAGTAGGGCAGTTTTTGAAAGGTTTGAGCCCTGTTATTTCCCCAGTTGTTGTTGCATTCTTTATGCTCCAGCTGAGGCCTTCCATCATCAGAATGAACAGGAAAGGAGACAATGGATCTCCTTGTCTAATCCCTCTCGTGGGCCATAAAGGTTTGGTTGGGGCTCCATTTATTAATAGCGAGTAGCTTGTTGTGGATACTAAACTCACAATCCAACTGATCCAGTGTTGGGTAAAACCAAAGGCTTCCAAGGTCTTGATCATATAATTCCAGTTAATTTTGTCATAAGCTTTTGCTAGGTCCAGTTGTAATAACATTCCCCCCTTTTTCTGGAGTTTTAAGGTGTGAATGATTTCATGGGCCTGGATGATGTTGTCCATTATTTGTCTACCTTCCATGAATCTTGCATGTTCTTGCGAGATTAGTGAGGGTAGGAGGGGTTTCAATCCATTTTATATGAATTTGGAGATGATCTTGTATATCACATTAGAAAGTTCTATGGGTCTGTATCGGTCCGGGGTTTGGGCTTCATTTTATTTAGGGATTAGGGTGATCATGGTTTCATTTAGGGCTTTAAAGATGGAGGAAGAGCTTCTAGAGTCCTCTACTACCTTATAGATGTCATGTCTAACAATTTTCGAGCAGGCTTTGAAGAATTCCATAGTGAAGCCATCTGGACCTGGTGCTTTCCCACTGGGCATTTCCTGGAGATCTTGGTCCACCTCTTCCATGGCGATATGTTTGTTCAGGAAGATGTTTTGTTCCTTGGTAACCAAGCATGGTATGTGCTGGGTTATCCTCTGAATGGCCTCTGATCTGTCTTGATACAGTTCTTGGGCTATCCCGTGGAAGTGTCTAACCACAGTGCTTTTGATCTCCTGATGTGACTCACACTCGATTCCATCCTGGTCCTTGATCTTCAAGATTTTTTTATGCGCTCTTCTGGACATGGTTGTTCTATGGAAGAACTTGGTGTTCATCTCTCCTTCCTTTAGCCACTAAATATGTGACTTCTAATGCCAGAGTGTTTCCTCCTGCTGGCATCCCGCCTCCCACTCTTGATTCATTTGGAGCTCTTCCTTTTTCCAATCCTCCGTATAGCCTTCCCGCATGCAAGTTTCTTGGAGTTTTTTCATTTTTTCTTCGATGTTGTTTTTCTCTTTGTTTATATTCCCGAAGATATCCCTGTTCCATTCCTTGAGTTTATTTTTGATGTATTTAAGTTTCTTGTGTAGTTTGAACATCCTATTCCCTTGCTCCGGTTTCTCCTCCTGCCACCATTGTTTGATATTTTCCTTGAAAGTTAGGTGATCAATCCAAAATTTCTCGAATCCAAAGGGTTTGTTCTTAGGTGCTGTTTGGAAGCCTACTTCCAGTTGCACTGGCTAGTGATCAGATCCACCCCAGGGTAGGATGTTGCAATCTAAAGTTAGGCCCTGCATAATGATTGACTCTGATATAAGGAATCGGTCGAGTCTTGTAGATACTTGAAACTGGTTCCTTCGTTTATTGTTCCAGGTGAACTATCCATTCTTAGTTTGGAGATCTAACATCTTTTCTCTGTCTATAAAATTTGAAAATTCCTCCGCATCTTGATCTAGTCTTCTAATACCACCCTTCTTTTCCTTAAGGGAGGTGATAATGTTAAAGTCCCCTGCAAGGATCCATTGGAGGTCTTGGATCATTCCTTTCTTTTCCTCTATCCCATTGGGCCCATACACATTTGTGCATACAATCTCCTTAGTGTTTCCTATGATTTTCATGCACACCGTTAGGGTGTGCCTGGTTGCTTTGGCTGCTATTAAATTTAGGATTTGTGGGTTCCACAACGTGAGTATGTCGCCTTACCTTTGGTGGTATTAGATGGATACCATATTGTACTTTTACCAGTGTTGTTTACTGATTGATTCCATTCTGTCTGTAGTACATTTCGTCTCTTGAATAAAACAAAGATTCAATTGCTCCTGCTTTAGTTTATTCCTAAGGATTATTTGTTTTCTTGGGATGTTTAGGCCTCTTATATTCCAAGTTATAAACTTCATTTAAACATGTGGGGGAGAGTGGGGAAATAGTTTATTGATCTTACCGGATTTTATCAGTAGTGTTCCTAGCTCCTACAATGCTACGTTGTTTGATTTCCTGCCTTTTTTCCTCCTCGTCTGTTTGGGTGATAGCTATGATTGTCCCTCATCGGATTTCACTCCTAGGTGTCCTATCTCCCCGTGTGTGCGTTTTTGTCCGCTGGATTTGGCTTCCTCCCATAGGAGGAATAGGTATTTGATGCGGTCGAGTTGCTCTGTTGGTACGTTTTCAACTCCTTTCCTTTTCCATTGTTCTAATATGTGTGGGAGGATTATTCATTCCCTTTCCACTAGATCTCTGAGACCAAGGTCTTCTGTAACTACTTCGCTCAGGGTCATTTCTGCATCTCCCTCTGAGTCTTGCATGGCAGTGTTTTTTTCTTTTGTTTCTCTTCCCATCAGGGTTGCGCAACTCCCCTGAGCTATTATATTGTTTGGCTGTTGGGTGGGATCTTTTGTTGCTTGGTCTTTGACTTCTGGAGATTTTTCCGAGTCCTTGTCTTCTAGTGTCCCTTTGTTTTTTTGGTCCCTTCCTTCCATTGTATTACGGGTCTCTTGGGTATTTCCTATCGAGGTTTTATTTTTCTTTTTATTAGCTTTGTTCCTGGGGTTCAGAGTTATAAAACCTTCCTCGTCTTGCTGAGTTTTGGGATTTGTCGCTTCCTTCTTTTTTTTTAGAGAGAACTCTCTCATCAAATGTCCATGTTCATGGAATCTTCTTCATCTAAAGGGGATATGTTTGTAATCTATGTTTTGGATCCATTCCTCATCCCTGAATTCCAGACTTATGGCTTCTGGGAGTGCTCCAGAAACGTCCATCTCTATGCAAATTATTGCATATGATGTGTATCTTCCTTTTAGGGTAGCTTTTGAGGTCTTCACATATTTCCCCAGTTTGTTTCCTATAGCTTCAAAGGTAGAGGGAAACCAGTAGTCTAGGGGTAGGGAATAGAATCTTAGCCATACTGGTACTTTTTTGAAAGTTTCTTTCTCCGGGGATAAGTTTTCTTTCCAGGGTTGCATGTAGAGTACTACTGAGGTGTGGAAGTATGGACCTCCCTTGAAGACTCTGTACCTGTCCTGTAGGTTGATAAATACTGTTGTGAAGAAACCCTTCGAGCTGAGGTGGAGCTCCACTTCTCTGCTAGGATTCCAATGATATTTAATCCAGTTGCGTAGAGTTCTTTCTTTGGGCCATAACCCCCTAAATTTGCATATGAGTACATGTGTCTTCATCTGGTCCATGTAGAGTTGCATTTGTGGGTCCTCCATTACCACCTTGGGTATCATTGATGTTTTGGGGTTGCAGGGGTTGCACCCCTCTGTCTCGTTAGACTTTGCGGTCTCTTGCGCCTCTTTCTGATCTTCCTTAGAGACTTCCTCCATGGTCTCATTTTTGTCACGACTTCTCTCTTGATGCTTCCCTGGGTCTGATCCCGAGGTTCATGTCATCGGTTCCTTGAAAACTCTGTTGCTTGGCCCTTTTCCTCTGTCCACCACTACCTGTTTGTATCAATGGGTCTCCTTTCCCCCCACCTTACTGCTCATGCTACTCTCTACTTTGGTCGCGACTGTCAAACCCTAGCTCACCGCGACTGTCAAAACCTAGCTCCCCCCGAGTTTTTGATCTTGTTCGAGGTCCTTAATTACATTTAAGCACTTGATGGAACAATATTTTCAAAATCATGTGGTGAATATTCTTGTGTGGACAATGTGAATTAGTACATGGTGGTAAGTCAATTCCCTTGTAAACTACGAGAGGTTATTAAATTAATAGATATTTTTTCATGATGTTTGTTTTAGATGGAGGTATTATGAGTGCTACATTTGTAGAGTTGACTTTCTTTATTATATCATATTGATTATGTATATTGTACCTTGATTTAGGAATAGAATATTTGTATAATTGAGTAGATTTATTATATCATATTGATTGTGTATATTGTACCATGATTTAGGCATAGAATATGAAGAAAATAATTTCATTTTGAAATGATATTTTCTTATATTATATAGAAAACATATGTATAAGGTTAGAATAAGACACAATAGGGATATCCTTAGCCTCATTTATAAAAAAATAAAAAAATAAATCTCTAATTTGGGTAAATAACTCATCAAATGCTATCTTCTAAAAGGATTCACTAGATCCTACCAAACCTTAAAAAACATAATTATAATCTAGAGTGAATCCATGTTTATGGATATATGAATTAAAAAAATATCGATATATGTTTAAGATTATATGTAACAAAGTATGACATTAACAATTTTCCATATGAAAGAGCACTATCTCTTTAGCAATCAGATAGTGGTCGAAGGGGAGAAAACAATATAACAAATTTCTCTAATGAAATTGATATGGAACAAAATGCTTTGGAGACTCATAATGATAGTCCATTTGGAGAAGATCGTGTTCAAAATGAAAAAAATGAAGACCAAGATGAGAATGAGGAAATTGATATACCACAATATTTTATGTAATCCAATATATATGACATCCCAAGGGATACTTATTTTGGTAAACATGTTCCATTGGTGGTGCAAGACATAGTGAATGGAATATCACAAATGATGTGATTTTTGTGCTTCATTGTTCCTTTATTTTTCGAGTAGGTCGATTTTTTTTTATCATACCAAGATTACTATATGTCAATTTGAGGTTGCATTTTAGGTAAAAATAGGTTTTATATTTTTTACTTTTCATTGCAACATTGGAATGACATTTCCTTCATGCAAGTTATTTTAAGTTTGATGTTTTGATGTTTAACTACTATAGTGTCTCATTTTTGTATGTGATAGGAAATGGAGCTAGAATTTGATGAAGACGGGACATATCTCTTCACATAGATAGTGCCATATTATTAAAGGGTAAATAACTAATTTAACAAGACTTCCGCTAAGCAAGAATGGACTCATTCAAGTAGATTAAATTTCTTTGATGTCTAGCTATAATATCTTGGTAAAGTTGAATGGTTTGTTTGTTTGTTGCATTTTGGAGCCTTTTTTCAAGTTTGAAATTTTGGGTTTGTTTTGGTTAAAAATTGTATTAGTCGCTTGAATGCTTCTAGTTCTCATTTGATGTTTGATTGAACCCTTTAATGTGGCGTGATTGGTTTCATTTGATTTCCATTGAGTCAAGGGTTTGGGTTAAAGGTAAATACCTTTGTTGAGTAAAAAAAAGATTTTGTTCATCTTTTTGTCATTTTTATTTGAGAAACATATGGTAATATGCTTAATATACGGCTTTGGTCATTCTCTGGGAATTCAATGTGTTTTCCATAATTATTATTATTTTACTTATATATTTGATGGTTCGAGGAAAGATTATTTTATTTCCTTTCATTTTGTGGAATGACTTAAGCATATTCACCTTTTATGATATACTATGCTTAATTTGTATTTTGTTTGAAAAGACTTATTGGTTATTTAGAAAGGGAAATGAGCTCTACTTAGCTAAGTGAAGAGAAAAATGGTCTATGCATTAGGTTCTCATGCATTCATCATAGGAGACCTATTAGCATGAGACCAATATTCCTCTAATGAAATTATACTTTTGATGTCAAGACTAAAAGAGCATTGCATGTAGCCAGTTGAGGATGAGAGACTATTTAGTGCACTATCATTCTTGAAGTCAAAGTTGAAAAACAAGCGTGAAAAAAAATTATTACATACTTTTTGTTAATAATGCACATGTTATGGAGAGTTTCATGTAACTAAGAAAGAGGTATGCTTATTGGTGCTAGTATCACATGTAAAAAGTAGGTTTCTATATAATTCAAGATCATTTATTTTTATATTACTTTTCTATAACTCAATTTTGGGAGTCAGTATGTAGAGGATCTAAGTGATAGTTATGTGCTTCCCTTAAGGGGATTAAAATGGGTGATAATATTTTGTCTGTGCACTGTCCCACTATCGGGTATATATATACACAATGACATAATAACCCTTACTTAATATACACCTCTTATTGTTCATGTTTAATTATGGTAGTATAAATGAGTTTATCTCTTTTTATAAGGCTTGATCTATGCCCAACATTTATTACAAGGTTATGTGTCCCTTAACTTTTTTATAAGCCAATAAAAATATAAGGATAAAAGTGACCTTCCTTCCTTGGAAAGGGGTCATTTTTGGGTACAAATGGATGATTAGAGAGGAAGTCATGCATGGAATGTGACCTATCAATATTTTTATACTTTTGGAGTTATTGATGGATAGAATTATGTGCGCTCTTATTTTGGAACATCCTACGGGGAACTTGTTTGAAGGGTCCTTTCATAATTGATTAATCAATGATAAATAATCCATAGTAGAAGTGGTAGAGCAATGATTAATATCTCCTGATCTTGAAAAAAGTGGTGGTCAAGATCAACACATATGACTTTGTGGTTAAATATCATCGAAATTGATAGAAGGATATGAAAGAGTGTACAATGTGAACCTTGACAAACACAACACATGATGCTTGCATCGTTTTCTAGAGGATGGACAAATTATGCTTTTTTTACAAATATGTAAAATGATTATATTATAGTTCAATGCATAAATTTTCCTATTATTACATATGGTTTTATACTTTATTGAAAAATTCTCCAAGACTTTACAAGGTTTTATAATTCAGTGAAAGATTCGCCAAGATTTTACAAGATTTCATAATTCAGTGAAAGATTCACCAAGATTTTACAAGATTATATAATTGACTAAAAGATTCACCAAAAACTTATATATACATATATTATATTATTGATAAAATATCATTCTATTTTTCCTATGTATCATGGGGATTCACCCATTTATTATAGATATGAATTTGGTGGGGTTCTTAAAATCACCTTTGGTGACTGGTTGGTTCCACCTGTTAATATGATTCTTTTCTAAGTCATATGCTTTAATCAACATTCCTCTTGATGAAAATGAAAAAAAATCTTTATTTAATTCCTATTGAGATCATGATTTCATCCACTGTCATGTATCTTCTTTGGTTCATGTCAAGAATTGTTTTATATACCTCCCAAATATCTCATGAATTTATCTATCCCCATATGTCACAAAACTATCCATGACTATGCTTCTCAACTACACATAATATTGATTAATCCACCACATCACTTATTATGAGAGCTTCTTCGAGTCTCTTGCGACTCATAACTACATGTTCCTACTTCTCAAGATAAATCAAATATGTTCACTAGTTTGCTTTATCTTCAAGTCAAACTCTACAATCCTACAACAAGTACACATTCTTGAATCTGCAATAAATATATCCCTTCTTAAATACATGCTTGAAATATTCTATACGATCATGACTCTCTTCCTCAAAAGTGTATAATCATATTCCTTGTGTCTTCTAGCTAATCCCTTCATATTTGTATGGAGATGTGTTTTGAACTACACCTTGAAGTAATAAATCAATCTGTCACAAGAAATTATGCATCTCTATCATCAAACCACTCTGAATATGCCTTCCCAAAATCTGTAAACAAACACTTTGGACTGCCCAAAAGACAATTATTTGATCTGCAATAGATGTTGCTTAGACTCCCCCTCTTCAACATTCACATTTTCTAGGATTTTCCAAGCCAGATGGCTTAGAACAATACATAAACCTTATCTTTTTCAGGATCATCTTTTTAATTCTGACATATTCCTCTTTATCTGTAGATTCATCATGATCTTCCACTTTTAAAAATATTGTGATTATAACCTCCAGGACTTCTTCATTCACTTGCTCTTGTTTTTTCTTCTTTCTTATCCAAACCTTCTTGTACTTGATATCAATGTTTCCTTCATGGAATGATTAATCATGATTCTTCAATCATGAGCTATCTATCCATGGTTTTGGAATTTGTAACATTCGATATTGTAGGAAGCCACATAAACATCTCTTTGTTGAACATTTCTTCCATACACTCTGCAATCTACAACTTTATATCCAAAGTTATTACAACTAAAACAATAACTAGAAAATAAACTTTGATACCTAGGAGAAAATGATCCTCTTTGTGATGTATTCCTTCTAAATTCATTCCTTAGATGATCCCAATCTTGTTTTTTTTCGTTTCCTTCATAATGATTGAATATTAATTTATGCCTAGAGGTACAAGGTATATTTATTGGGGATACATTTGTTATACATTCATTCCTCTTTGACTATTGCTAACAATGATCCATTTCTTTTAGAATTTCTGCATCATTCTAAACCTTCTCTTCATTCTTCCTTTTCGAAAACCTAGAATTATTCTCTTCATATTTCTTTATTGGTGGTGTGGATATTCCTCTCTCTTCAATGCTCTTGTTGGGATTGGCATTTACATTTTATTTGCATGAGGCTTCACCAATGTATCCAAGACCTACTTTGTTGAATGGTGACCTTTGGAAATTGAGAATGTCTTCTAGCACTTGAGATCTCTTCAATTTTTTGTTGAGTTTGTCAAATTCAACCCTCAATGAAACAAATTCTTTTTCAAGCTTCTCAACATATTCTTCTTTCTTTATCATCTGGATCTTCATTACTTCTTTTGTTCTCTTAGCTTCTTCAAGTTTGGTTTTGAAGGAGATGATTTCGTCTTCAAGTATTTTTTCTTGTTGACTAAATTATTCTTCAGGCTTGTTTAAGTCCTCAGAGCTTTCCTTAAGATGACTTGTCAAAATTTCTTCTCTCTTCTTTGCTTCCTTTCTAAATGATATTATTTCAGTTTCCAAGTACTTCTTTTCTTCCTACTATTTTTTGACTTTTTCTTCAATCCTTTTGGATTCTTCTAAATGAAACTTTAAATTTATAATAATGTTTTCGACTTCTTCATAGTTTTTGATCAATTATTCCTTGAGTGACTTGTTTTTCTTCCTTTCTCTTTTTATCTCACTTAAGGCGTTGATTAGTTATGCTTCCATAAATACTTCACCTTCTTCTTTTGGATCTGTCTGATATGATGAGGTTCTTCTTCTTTTTCTATCTCAACATCTTATTTATCTTGATCAACATTCTCTGGTTCTAGAAGAGATTTCTTAGAGTAGATATTATGTGGCTTATCCCAAATCTCTTTACCTGATGAACATTGTCCCACTTTTACTTTTACCGAATCATGTAATCTATATAGGATGGAATTCGTTGCTATTTTTTTTTTCCTTTTTAATTTCTTCTTGGCTATAGTATTCATAGGATTCTTTGGAGCAATGTATCCTGTAATAACTGAGTGTCAAACATAAAATATTTGTTCCTATAAAAATACTTTCATCCTTTGGCTCCATATCTCATATTCCTGACCATCAAACATTGGAATTTTATTATCAATGCACTCCATGATTTACCTTCTAGTGTTTAAACTATTTCTAAAATACCTTCTCTGAGACCAATTGTTGGAATATTCACCAATACTGAGAGTGGGGGGTGAATCAGTGTTGAGCACCTTTTACCATTTTCAACCACAACATGTAAACATTAAGTTATCAATAATTTATCATTTTATGGTTGCATCCACTATATCATAAACATATAACCACAAATACACAATACACAATAATTTTACGTGAAAACCAAAATGGGAGAAAATAATGGAACAATTTTCTTATATCATGTCAAGAATTACATTCATAGGAAGCACCATCTTCTAATATTATCCAGCACCAACTATAAGGAGGAACCAACCCCCTTTTTGTAGGCTCCAACCTGAAGGAAGCTACAAATACCCAAATTCTCCAGCTCCAAATGGAAGGAGGCTCTAACCCCCTAGTTTACAAGCTATAACTTGAAGGATTAAGATACAACTCCCTATATTCCCCATCTCCAAATAGAAGGAGGCTCCAACCCACTATTTTTATCAACACCAACTCAAAGGAAGTTGAAAATCCCCTACAAACAAAAAACTGCTATATGAAGACACCAATCTTCCTATGAACCACCCAATCTCCCAGGAATATAAATGATATACTCAACCTATCACTGTCAATGTCACTGTATCTATCACTTTATCTATCATTGTCTCTATCACTATCACTGTTATTGTCTCTGTGATTGTCCCTGTCACTATACCTGTCACTATCACTGTTACTTTTTCTATCACCATCACTATTATTTTCAATATCATTGATACCGATACATCACCATCATCAAAAATGGATCCACTACAACTGATACATCATCATCATCAGAACTAGATCCAACATAACTTATACATCATCATCATCAAAACAAGATCGACCACAACTGATACATCAAAATCATCAAAACTAAACCAACAACATCAACTTGCATCCACATAAATATCTTGGGTTCACATGGGTCTACATATAAATCCCAACATCACTTCTTAAATTTATCTCGAACACATGTTTGGGACTAGTTTGTAAATTAGTTACAAATCCTATCTTTCGACAAGTATAAATTTGTACCTATAATGAATCAAGGTCTGAAACGCGTACCCAATATTATTTTATATCTTATCTATAATTAATCCAAGTTTCTCTCCTTCATACATCACTGAAAAAGAGATATAGAAAAAATGGTAGACCTTCCTAAATTCTGGCCTATTCTAGAGAGTGCACTTGTAAAACATGCCACACATTTAATATTTGATATATGGTTCTGAAACTTAGAAAACAAATACTAAATAATGTACTCTTTCAAATGCAATTTCTTTCATGGAATACTGATCCTCTATGAAGAAGTTATGATTGTTTTCCAAAAACACATGTTTGAGACTAGTTACAAGACTATTCATAAACCCTATCTTCCATAGAGTTCATCTACAAAATTAAAATGACCTCGAAGCTAAAATTTGTACCATAGGTACCTTGACATGTCTTCTCAATATCCATGAAGTTTCATTATCTCAATGATTCTAGAAAACAATTTATAGTGAAAATGGTAAGATGACGTTTAAGAACATACCTTAGGAAACATCATACAAGACTTCATCTTCCCTTGGAATTTCGTCCTTCTTCACTTCATCTCCCTCTGATATTTTCTACCAATATTTTTCTAAGAGATCACAATATTGAGTTATGAAAATGATAGGTTATTAATGTGTATTTATACTTATTCAAGTACCTCCTTTAATTGACTTTAGGGCTGACTTGTAACTTCTTGTTTGCAACAACTTTTTCTCCTTTACTTGACTATAGGGCCAACTTATAACTTCTTGAACTTATATCTTTTGCCTCTTGACCATACTTCGGGGATTCATATTTAAGAGGGTATAACTCCTCAGTCGTGAGGAACCATGTGGCATGCCACCTACTGTTGGAGATGTCTTGATGAGAATTATCAATCAATGGATGTTTTTCATGTGTTTGCAATGTCCTTCATAATATTTTTATTCAATCACCTTCGGGCTTCATGACCACACCTATAGAGCTTCTTAACCAATTAACAACTTAACCATATTTCCAAGGCTTCTTGTAGAGTTTTTCAAAGAGTCTTCCCATGAGGTCCATGGTTAAAGCTACGCCATAAGGGGACCACTTTGGAGACTTCTTCAATTACACCCATCACTTATAAAGGCTTATAGACTTCTTCTAGGATTGACATCAATGACAACCAATTTTTCAACACCCAAAAATCTCCCAAAGTTCATGATGCCCCTATCTTGTAGTTCTGTATCACTTTTGCATAATAGTTTCTTCTACCAAATCTTGTTGTGCGTCTAGTGATAATTCCTCTATGGAAGGTAGGACCTTCTCCTCCTCCTATTCCAACATGGAAGGCTCATAGAGTTTGAGATTATATAGATTCACTAAATGAGTAAATGCACATGTATGGGGGTAGACTGATTCTGTAGACATTATCTCCCACCTTCTCCAATATCTCGAAAGTTCCATATTGTAGAGCCTTCATCTTCTTACCAGGATTGATCCATATTATTTTTAGAATGACATGAGGAAGGAAATATAAAAGATATATAACAATGAAATACAAAAAAATATAGCAGAGAACACATAAATATAGTGAAACCAAACTTCTATTAATGAGTAATATATAAAACAATTGTAGAACACAAACTGGTAGAATGAGGTAGCTTATCTATGAAAATAAAGATATATTTGCTACACTTCATTCACTATGAAACTTACATCACACTCCATTGCATGCTCAAAGGGCCTCCTTCACCTCAATTATATATGAGAGAGTGAGAGGAGAACAATTCCCATGATGCATGTTGGATAAATTAGACTAAGTTTATAAAATTCTATAGGCATGTAAAACACTAGGACTTCTTGAGCAGTCACCCATCACAATACTAATCTAGCATGAGTGCACTTAAATTTAGAGTTCTAATGGGATCTGGTGCATTAACGATATGTTGTAGGAATGCACATAAAAGCACTAGGAAATAATTACATAATGTCTGTAATTAACAAATAAAGATGGAATTAGATTATATTCCCCATCAAAAGGGTGAATATTATGGTTTATCAAAAACATAGGCTCAAAATGTTGATTTAATTGAAAGGATGGATGGCCACTAAGATCCACCTAGATGAAGGACCATGTAGTCTTTCCTTTTTCAATTGTAACCAAACTCTGTCTCGAACGTTAAATGAATTCTATGTTCTGTGTTGATCATGTTTGGCCTTCTATTTTTCTTGCGACTTCTTCAACATCGCCTACACTTGTAAATGGATTTTCCTAATCTTCTCAACAAAATTTTCTCCTCTCAATAGATCTCCTATGAGTTCCTCCCTATGAAAAAAGGAAATGTCACTTGATGGTTTAAACCTTGACATGTTGTCCGCAAACCTTGATGAGTCAGATATGTTTTGTGATTGAAACAGAGAACACAATACTGTATATGATTGAAGAGGGGAAAATTTTTGAAGAACAAAAGGTGGTGTCTAAAGACACCATTATAGCACTTAAGGACAACACACTCTCATCATAACATCACAATGCATATTGCACATCTTGATCTTCATTATCTGTTCCACAATATCAATTCACATTCATATTGATAATGACCCATGTGGTATTCTTTTATATTCTCAAGATCTAACCAACTTCCATAGAATCTTGAATATATTGTCCACATGTAACCATCGATAGTTAGAGTTGACTCCAAAAAATCCACTCTGTCGAGTCAAATCAACAGGACTTGATCCAAATTACTATCCATTCAACTCGTAGTTTATTGTTGGGCTGGTCAATCCACTGCCCAACTATATTCGACTATTGGTTGATTGTCCTACTTACATGAACACCGACTTCCAAATCGACTAGTGTGGTGTGCTGGTAAATATCCTAACTAATTGTATCCATATGAAGATCGACCTCTCAACTGATTAAACCCATGAGATGTGTGATGAACCATCAATGCTTGATGTTCCAACATAGACATTTATTATTGTTATCGGGCTTACATGTAAAACAAAGTATGCATCCTCTAAGTTGGAAACAATCTTCCCAACACCAAAATGTACTGCAACCTTGGAAGTGCAATAATATTTGATAAGATGTATTAATTCACCTTTAAGGACACAAATCTTGTCGATATTGTAGAGTAACCTATAATGGAAATGATATTCATCCTGGTCATCACCTTCTTCGAAATGAATTTGGATTTCTACGCCATTAAAACACCTTCTTGAATTATTGATCTTCTGTGTATACCTCTCTATATGCATCATGGGTAAAAGGATCCATGCTCATCAAGGTTCCTAAAAATGTAATCTTGGATGTGGGTGTCCTTGAAATCATGTTTGTGAATCTATTTTCATTTCCCTTCTTATACCTAATGACTAGATGAAATTTCCGTAAAAACCCCATTCACTCGTAATGTTTGGTTTGTTCTAGATTACTTTGTCCATACCAATACCATAATCTCTAGTGATATGTGTGGAATATGCTCTCCTTTCCCATCACATAGGGCTTCCACTTCTTGACAGCTTGAAACAGATCATAGAATTCCTTGTCATAGGTAGGGTAGTTGAGAACTTCCCCATTAAATATTTCATAATGATAGGATACAATCCTTCCTCGCATCAAAACTACTCCCATGACATACCCACTTGCATTTGTCTCCACTTCAAAATGTTTTTTCAAGTTTGTTAATGAAACAATTGGTGCTTGAATAATATTTCTTTTCATCTCATTGAAATCCTTCTACTGATTCTTCCCCCATTGGAAACTCTTACCACTCAATGTTATGGTGTGGATTAGTGAAACTACCATTGAAAACAAAGATATGAACTTTTGCAAGTATTGTGTTACCCAAAAAAAACTCCTAAATTCAATGTAATTTGTAGTAACTATCCATTTCATGATGGCCTCCATCTTTATGAGATCTATTTTGAGTTCCCCTCCACTAATCACATAGCCCAAATACACCAAATAATGTTGAGAAAATTCACATTTATTGAGGTTAACCAATATTTATTTATTCTTCAGAGTCTCTAAAACTTACATGAGATGTGATATGTTCTCCTCCTAGGTAGCACTATAAGCCAATATATTATCCAAATAGAGTATAACAAATGAATTTATCTATTTGCAAAATATATCATTCAGAAATATCATAAATGTAGCTAGTGTATTACATAAGAAAAATGGCATGACCAACCATTCATACAAACCTTTATTTGTATTGAAAGAAATATTCCAGGTGTCTTCTTCCTTGATGCACACCTGATGGTATCTCGATTTGAGATCCAACATGGTGAAATATTTTGCATGTTTCAATTGATCTAATAGATCATTGAACCTTGGAAGAGGTTACCAATTTTTTAGTGTAATATTGTTCAATGTTATGTAGTCTATACACATTTGCCAAGTCCCATCCTTCTTTGGTACAATTATGATAGGTGACCCATAAGGTGAGGTGCTTGGTCGAATCACACTCTATTCCAAAAACTGTTGCAATTTCTTTTCCACTTCATTTTCTTGTAGAATGAACTATCTATACAACCCAATATTCGACAATGGGGACTGTAGCAATAGCTATATTTCACACTCCCTTTCCCTTTTGTGTGGTATCAATATAGGCTCCTGGAAAACTATTCTGCATGGTTGTAGAAACTCCTCCAACTAATGTTTCTTCTCTTTAGTACACCCCTCTAGTGTTTCCTTTAATCTTTTCAACTCATCCTTAGTATGATTTTCTCTTAAGAAGAGTAAAATATATTTCTTAGTGGAACTAATCAACTTCTTGGCTTGGTTGGCACTTACCAACAATATCTTTGACTTTCCTTTATGCGCATTGATGATGTAGGAATTCCCATCCTTGGTTAGTTGTTACTCGTTGTATCTTTGCATGAAAATTACATCTTTCATATACATGTAGGGGATTCCAAACTCTAATCCACATATGTTAAGGGGTACTACATCCAATTCCACTTCATATATAAAATCAATAGTTACAAAAAAATTAATCTTACACTATCTCGTTACCTTGATAGTTGCATCCTTGTTTACCTATCCCAATGTATATGGGATAGGATGATCATGAAATTCCTATCCAAGCTTGCTAACTAGATCCACTACTATGACATTATCCCATGAACCAGAGTCAAACAAGGCATCTATCTTGGTCTTCTTGAGATGGGTCTTCATGTGGAAGAGTTTAGTCATTTCCATCTCTTCCTACTATTGAAGGCTACTGATTAGATTCACCTCCTTTTTCACTAATGTGCATAAAATATTCTCATCCACATCGAATATTCTTTTAACCTGATTGCTTGAACCCATGGCTAGAAGATTCTTTTTCTTTCAATCCTTCTTGTGGTTCCTCGGGTTCAAATTTAGATGTAGTTCCCAACACTTTTTCTTAGTGTGACCATAGATATTGCAATGGTTACAATGTTCTCTAGGATCCTTGCATTGATGTGTTGTGATTGTATTCTTCTTATACTTCCTCCCTTTCTACTTCTTCTTCCCTCCATGGAAGCTTGTAGGTGCTCTTTCTGCTTGGAATAGCTTGGTTTCCCTTTCTTGTCACTTATGTTTTCCAGATATTTTGCATATACATATACATTTTACATTTTCCTTAGCCTAAAAAACATCACTTACTTTTATAGATAGCCATACAGACCCCCTATATACTTGAGGAGAACATTTGAGTTCTTTGGATAGATACCCAACATGATGGCCATATTTATAAATCTAGTGGTGTACTCTTGTACACTCTTCCCTTGCTTCTATCTGAAGTAGTTCCATTGTATCCATTGGTCCTCTACATACTCGATAGGGTATAATTGAGACTTGATGAGGGTTTTTAAATACTCCCACCTAGTTAGTGGCAGATCACCCTCCATCCTAAGTGTTTTTTTATGTATTTTCCACCAGGTTAAAGCACGACCCTATAACTTCAATGTGACAAATGATATATTTTGTTATTCATCTATATGGTAAACTTTGAAATAAAATTCTAGTCATTACAACCAATGATTTAGTTTTAATGCATCGATGTCACCTTAGTATGGCTTTATATTTAGTTTTTCTTCCATATGGAATAAATACTTTGAAGGTTTTATGGTACTGGAACTCGACTTCTCTTTCATGGGTTCCTTCCATGAATCATTTTTTGTATCTTTGTTATCCCCTTGTTTCCCGTCTAACCCAATCTCTAAGTTCAGGCCTCCAACTTCTTTGAACAATATGCACTTGCTTGTTAGATATTCCATGAGAAGGGACATATTGTTAAACATGTCAACCACTTGATTTTATAGCCTCACAAGTCTCTCTTATGTTGGATCTAGAGGGTTGTGATGAAAGGAATCGTCTGCCATGGCTAGGGTTCTGTGGATTTCTTCTTAAATTCATTACTGGATCCCTGCAACTTTCCACAAATACCCTAGGAAAACCGACTTTGATGCCAATATGATATTTAAATTATTGTGGATTTTCCACTTGATAGTTCGACACAACAGATCTATAAAATACTGAAATATTTACTGTGAAGGTTAATTTCCTTTAGATCTTAGATTCCTTAATTTTTAGTTTTCGTCTTAAATGTATGAAACAAATAAAATGAAAGAAATAGAGAACATAAATAAATACTCACACACCATCCACAAATAAGCACAAGAAATAACTTTGGAAACCCAATATGAGAGAAAATGTTATGACCCAAGGGGGACATATCTAGGGCTAAATGCATATGATATGTGGTCCCAATAGGGTCAAACTAATAGTAAAGGGTCTTTATGTTTAGTGTGTGAATATATATATCAAGTATTCATTATTGGAAACATGTGAATTGTGATATAGGAATGCAATTGGTTATGTTGAGGAGTTTCTCTTATTCTTTAAGGATTTATTGTGTAACTTATCTATCTTGGAGTTGTTCTCCACGCTCACATTTTGTACATGGTGCGTACTTATTTTATGTTATAATATTTGTATCATTTGACCCATTATAGAAAACCCATCTAGAAGGGGAGGCCTAATGAGTCACAAAATTACCATCTTCCGACATCCTTTTTTTCCTTATTTTTAATCCCTTTCCATTTAACTGTAACCCTATATTAGCCTATTTGAATGCTCATATACAAGATCCAGGATCAAGGTTTTTTCTATTGAATTTATTAGTATTTTATTGTATTTATGTTTAGGGGAAGTTTTGTATTTACTTTTGAAGTGATCGTTCATGTATGGAAAAGTTGTTACAAGATATTTTTTTGAAGGTTGACATGCTATAAAACCTTGAATCATTGTTGTTTCACATCCATTTAAATCACTTTTTCTAGTTGGTACAATTGTGGGGGTCTTGTGAGCTCAAGTAGTTTCTATAGAACTACTGATGTCACCATAGAACACATGCTACTAAATATTTTGGCCATCAAGTTTCAATTACAAGAATACAAACCTAATGGAATTTCATTCATATTGGGTGTGACTATGGTTATAATGGTCATTACATATTCACATCAACATACATAAGTTTAGGAGAGATACTAATAGCTCTTTAAAATATTATAATTAAAGATGACATGAATTTGAAGACCCACCATATAGCAGTAAACAATTAGATATTTAAAGCAACAAGTTAATGAAATATGCAATGAATTCAATAGTAGGACCATGAGGGAAGCTTTTAAAAGGTGGAAGCATGATTCTAATTATTGAAGGGAAGATTCAACATGCCCACATACATAATTTTGTTAGCACTATAATTTTTATAGTTAGAGTCAGTCCTAGACGATTTGTAGTTCATGTATCAAAGCATGTGAAGTCAGGAACCAAATAATCAATGGGTCGAAATCAACAAGTAGCGGGTGTGGCCCTTGGAGTCAGGAAAGGGTGTAATGATTAGTCATGCGCGACTTGTAAAGGTCCCTTTCCCAAAAGATCGAGTCCTGTCAGAAAAGGGGAATTTACGTTCCATAGATCGAGGCAAGTTGTTGGGATAAATGTCAAATCGATGGATATAATGAAAATCATCACCTAATTATGAAGTCAAAAAGGTAAACGATCACGACGCTCATATCATGTATACTCTGTCGCACTTATCATATGTACTTTTCACACTTCGAAGTGTACCCGTCGCATGAGTTTGCTGCAAAAATATTCAACCTTCTTCCAAACTTCTCATCGCCATGGATTTATCGTCCTCTACCATGATTCCATTCCTTACCTGTTCAAGTATAAATACTGGTCACCCTGCATACCTCTCCTTTACTTTTCAGATTTGTGTGTTTTTTGTGGTTTTTTCTCCAAATCCTAGAGCCCTTCATTGTGGGAAAGTTGATTTCCATCATTCGTATTATGAGTCTTTTCATTCAAGTTGTCGCACCTCCTTCATCATTTTCAATCATTGTTTAAATCTTGTTGGAGTCCTCTTCCAACTAGCATGTTGGACACTATTTCTTGTCGCATTCAACCTTTCTTCTTTGGAGTTTCCTCCTGTCGCATTGAATTTCTTTTTGTGCCTAAATTTCTATCTCGCGACAAGTCTCCCAATACTTTTCCACCGCGCCGATATTCTACTGCGCCATAATTTTCCATCCCTCCTTACAGCCACGCTGTGGATCCCTGTGGCTGATTTTGCTTGTCGTGCAAATTTTCTTTCGCTGCCTTTATGAGAGTTATCTGCGAAGTATGTCATTCTTATTTGTCGTGCAGAGAGGGAGTTATCGTTCATTACCTTGTATGCAAAACAAATACATATGGGCATCATGAAAACATCCCAAAGAATAAGAAATAAGGCAAGAAGTATCATGGCCGCAAGGTTTGAGCCTCAAGACTTGGCATTAATAAACGAATATCTGAAAATCAGGGCATCTTTTGAATAACTCGGATCTATGTGATTTTGTGAAAATATCAAAGGGTACAATGCGAAGCTGGATGAACATTTCACCCTCATTTTTGATGGGTTCCACACGACCATTGTAAGAATCACCTTCCGAGTGACGGAGGAAAATCTGTAAACTGCGATGGAGATCCCTCCATGTGGTGAAAAGTTCTTTAAAGGCATGCCTCTAGACATTTTGTGCTATGAACACTTTATCAATCCCAAATGCCTAAATGGGAAAATCAGAGCAAGTGTTCCAAGATAGTACCTCTGGAAGCCTTTCCAAAATCTCCTAACGGTAATCATAAGGAATTTCACCTATGAAGGAATGTTTGACAGAGTGTACCCATATCACATCAGGTTGTTGATGCAATTCACAGGGAAAAAACCTTTGAATCTATCTTTATTCTTCCATCGAATCCTAGAAAATATGGCAGATAACGTCCAGGATATAAGTGAAGAATCTAAATAGGAAGAACTAGTCTCTTAGGAAAACACTAAGATTTTTAAGGTTGCAGGTGAGGCCAAAAACATGAGTGAGACCACCCCATTTTGTCTTTTTTGATCGAGGCATGGAATATTTCTCCCCACATGTCTTGTTTCCTGTCGGTACCAAGAATTCTGACTCGGCACCCACGCGTTGAATATTCCTAGCACATATGATGTAAACTTACCGATTGAGGAGGACAAGTGTAAGTGAAATGCATGCTAGTTTTGGAAGAGACGTGTGGCCTCCCAACCATCGTTTCCATCTAGATTTCATGAGAAACCGAAAATGGACATTTTCTACACAAACTCGCCACGTTCATTCTACATTCAGTGATCCCGCAACAACAACTAGAGCATGTTGCACAAGGTGACAGAGTTTCTAGTAGTGCACTCAATTACTTAGGCACCCTATAAAAGAAAACATCGATTTATCACAACTTTATGACGAAATATTACTCATGATTGAATGATTGAGACGAGGGTGTTGGTTATGATATGATTGGGTGCAGTCGGGTTTCCATTTTTAGTAAAATCTATTTGAAAGGTCATCTGGGAGGAAGTAACCGAATCTGAAATTCCAGGAGAAGAAGTTTGAGGCATAGTAGCCCGAGAGGGCATGCCTTTTCTATATATTGTATATTTTCAATGCAATTTGGGTTGGAAAAGTAGTGTAGATAGAGGACTCTTGAATGCAATCTTTGAATCTGAATAGAAATAACAGTGCAAAAGTCCCGAAGCTTTGACGAAAAGATTCTAATGGTGGTGGTTTGATGTATTGTGATCATATCTATGTATGTACTTCATGTTTCCTGTAAATTCATGTATATTCTCTTTGTTTAAATTGGAACATCTGATGAGTTTAAAATTCATCGTGTAGTGCTTTAGACTTAGCCGTTTAATCTCTATGTTTTCTTCTAAGTAAGTTAGAATTCACCTTTTATGGTGCTCTGATTTTCTTTATGTACTTTTTTCTTCCGCCATACACAACAATATTTAAATTGAAAGACCATTGCCTATTTAGACTTTATCCTCTTAATGTTTCATTTACAATTCATTTATTTCTCTCGCTTTCAGGAGGTTGACTCCATAGCACAAAGTTATTTATTTCCTTGCCAGCAAAACAAAAAACATTTCCCAAGCACATAAATCTAGCAGACAATCCAAAGTCATTATCTATCATATACTAGGTCTCAGAGAGAGCCCTTTCTAGATTAGAAAGGCTAGTTTCTAGTCTTAAAGTTGGTCTGTAGGTTACCTCTTTCATTTGTTTTCTCATCCAAACAAATTTACAGAGTGCTAACAAATTCCATTTTTCTATATACATGAAAATTATAAAATCGTTTAGGAAGATACAAGTCAAGAGGATTGATTGATACAACCACCAAATTCATCCTTATCACTTGGAGAATTTTTTTTGTTGCCAACAGAGCAATCCAAAACCAATGGAACATGTACATTTAAATCAGAATGTTGGTATTGAAACAACTTGAATCTATTTCTGCCTAGAGAGATCAATTATTATCATGTAGGATAACAACTCATAATCGTTTCATCAACCATCATAGTGTGAACAAAAAATGATTTTTGCATGCCTCGGGGTCTCAATCAACAAGTGGATTAGTTATTAGTGTAACACACTACAAGTGCATCTGCAATAACTTATGGATCGCAACACACCACATTTTATTTTGTAACTAATAACAAAACTTCCCAATAATATAAGAACATTTTTATTTCTATTTTTGAGTGTAAAAGATACCCTCTCATGCTATAAAAACAAAGCATCCTCAATCCTAAAGGGGGGCAATAGTTGTTGTTGGTGCTGTAATATTTTTTCCATTAGTAATATATGATCAATGATGTTCTCATGTGTATGGTTTCTCTATAATTCAAATGGTCTAATTTCATATCCAGGAACACAGATCGAACCTTTGGAGGGGGGCCCACTCCAAGGTAATGTGATGTGTATTCCCTCTGTACATATCTATTAGGTGTGTGTTGTGGATTTAAGTATGCTTATGATCATTTTATTTTGTTAATTTATTATTTGGTAATTATTTCCTTTATAATTTTTTATTGCAGAAATAGGTTATTGCAGAGTTAGTCTTACTCTTGTGTGCATGTTTAATGAAACAACCCTAAATGCTAGTAGTATAGGAAGAGGCCTTAATGACTTAAGTGTTAGGGGTGCCAATTAGATAAGCATGGAATCAAGAGTAATATATTATTTTTATGATGAGTGAATCCTTTCAATTTCATTTTGGGTTTGGGTTAATACAGACTTCTTTTATTTTCGTTTCCTGAAGAAAAAGTAGAACTAGGTAATAAATCATATAATTTATGATCAGTCAATATAGAACCTTATCCTGTGTATATTGCACAAATTTCCTCAAAATCTTATATGACTCGAAGTTGACAAATCAAATATTTAGTGATTGATATTATCCCCAATAATAGGAATATAAACAAAATCACCATCAAGGTTCATGTACTCTCTTTTCTTCAAATGCAAGTATAGAGAAGGAGGCACTCTCTGTGGAGTTTCCTTTGACACTATGGCCTGTATGGTTACTAAAAAATCTCTACTCCTCTATTATTCTCTCAAAATACCACTCCTAGGTGCTTTGCAAAAGTATGGAGTAAATACTATGCTAAAGAATGGAACCCCTTCTCCTCCTAGCGATCTATTATTTAGCATCGCCCGATAGCCTTCTAGGGGTAGGGTTTTGACTTCCACAACCCTCAATTTTGATAAGGTTTTGGAACTTCTATCATATTATTGAAAGTCCATACTTGGTTAGTCCTATATGCATGATTAATGGGGGTTAACGTGACATACACTCGTACCATGGTGGCTAACACAATAGGTCAACTTGCAAGAGGAATAACTTTTGCATACAAGCTCTGATTGACATGATTTTTTCATCATTGCAAAGGTATCAATTTGTAGAATAAATTCAAGGACTCTAAGATAAAGCTAAGAAATTTTTGACCCAAAAAAAATCATTTGATTCCTTGAAATGACTCTAGAAGGTTTTGAGCCCTAGTTTTTCAAACTAGGGCCTGCTATTAAAATGACCTTCCAAGTTTATTCCTCAAAATTTTTCTACTCTAAAAGAACCGAGATAGATGAAAAATAATATAATGATTCAATCTAGATCATTTTTACCTTAATTTTGTTTTCCATACTCCTATATCTAGTACATGGAACCCTTCTCCTTAGCTATAAGATCACCATGATGGAAAAACATGACCAATCACCATAAGATTGTAACAAAGTAGATATAGGTCTCACCTAGGATTTAGTCACACTAGTGTTGATGACCAACACTCAACAATCTGTAGGAAAATTAAGACCAATGGATCTTGCTCCAATTCACCATCATAAGGGTTTTTTTGTCATATGAGTCCCTCTTCCCTTAGCTTGACCCCTTCCTATAGAATCTTTGAGAAGATGGAAGATAGGATTCATGGCATATGAACAAAGAAATCACAATTTGTGCACAAGTTTTGTGCTCAATTATGAGCTTCTTACTCAATTATGAAATAATTATTATTTCATAATTATAAAATTGTGATTAAATAATTATGATTTTTTTCTTAATTATGTAATTTCATCCTAATAGCATCTCATAGCAACCTTGAAAATATTATGGTGGAAAATACAAGTATAACACTTGCTGGTTGTGGAGCCTAATTATATTCTTGATTCAAAGGTATTATTTTAGTTTCATTTGGATCTTAGTTCATGGTCGTTTTTTTGTGTTATATTCTTTGCACAATTATCCCCATGCATTGTTGCACCAAGTGTAGTGGAGGGGTGGGGTGGGGGTGATAAGCCCCCTATCTAGGGGTTTGGGGGGTAGATCCCTAAAGAAAAGTTTTTTGGGTTGTTTCTTGTGTCCTTTTTGGGTGGTTTTGGTACATGGTTTTACAACCCATGGTTTTATAATTTAGGTTAAGGAATTAAGGTTGTAATTTAATCCATGTCAATGGATTAGGTCTTTAGGATGTTATACGATCCTATATATTGTATTATAATGGTCAGAGACGTTATTTTGATTGACATAGGATACCATGAGAGGCTGAAGACGATGTTATGACAGATTTGTTGTAGGTGTTATCCCTTCTTTTTTATGGAAAAAATGAAGAAATGTTTGGTTTTTTCTCTTTGGACGTAGCCCATATTAGGTGAATCATGTATATTAATGTATCTCTTGTATTGTGTTCTTTTTTGTTTTATTTCTTCATTCATTTTTATTTTTTTTAATTTGTATTTCTCTGCATTCCTATTCCTAACAACTAGTATTAGAGACTAAGGTCTATTTGGATGATAATATCTCAACAAAGGAGGGTTCATGGTTTGAGTGGGAGTAATGGGAGAAGAAGAGAATTTTAAGGTCAAGAAGTTTAACAACCAAAACTACTAGCTATGGAAGATGCAAATGGAGGACTATCTATATAAGAAGAATATTTTCCTACCATTGGGAAGAATAGAAAATGTAACGTACTCACGACCCCACTTGGGAAGCATCAATAAAACCGGATTTCTTTCACAAGCTGAATTTTCAGGTTTTCTCCAATTCATCCCAATGATTTCTCTGAAACCATTTATGAGTGAATATTCCCTGCATATGAACAAAATTATGTAGTACTAATAACATAGATTACATGCATAAATATGTACAATTATAGCATAATAGAATTAACATAAAAAACCACACAATAATTATGATGAACACATATCTTTTAATTAAAATCAACGACTCACAATGGACCTCAAACGTTCCTCCCATGCATAGAATCTAATGTTCATGCACTCTCAATAGAAAGTCACCCCCAAGTCAAGGATATGAATCCACTAGGGAAAATCTACCTAAGCCAAACTAAGGTATAAAAACCAACAAAATAAAGGAAAAGCCTAGGTGATAACTCCAACAATAGTTCCTACCCACAACCTTTCATTCCCCACAACCTGTCCCACCCAAGGAAATATAAGCGCTTCTCTGCCACCATAGTCCTTCAGGTTGTCCCACTTACCTTCTTGGGCTTCAAAAACAAGCCAGAAAGGAAGTGTCAGAGCTCTGTGGCACTTGGAATAAAAATATACTCAAGAGTTACAACACCCATTGGGCCAACACATAGGGAAACCTATTCCAAAAAATTCTCTCACCCAAAGAGAATGTTCCACATGCCTGACAACCTGCTTCTTCAACCCAAACCACCAAGGATTATAGGGTAATAACAACTTCATAGCTCCCACTCTCCAGGAAATAGTATGTATCATGGACATGAAGAATATAATGAGAATTCATCTCTGCGAATTATACTAAATTCCTAACATTATTTGTGCATGTTCCTATATTGACACTTGGAACTCTAGGAACTACCTTTTACTCCACTTGGTGATTTTTTCCCTTTAGTTATGAAATTAGCATAAAAATCATATAAGAATACTTAGGACTTATGAATAATATTATTTTATTTCTTGGCTTAACCCCCCTTACTTAGCCCCTTATTCCTCTCAAGTCCTAAGCCCCCTTCCCTCTCGTGGAGTCCTAGACCCCATACTCTTTCGTCTAACTTGGTCTATAGTAGTGATGTGTTTTATTAATATATTTGAGTGATTACATTTTATAGTGTTGGCCCATAGGCCTTTCAACATATAGGCTCTCTAGCATAATAATCACATGGACACTTTGGCCCAAAAAATATATACAAAGGAACTTTGGCCTAAAAAATCCTTGCTCACTAGCCTATTAACATATATAAATTTACAACTTGGGGGTATTAAATTCCCCTCCCCATTATTAATGCACTATCCTTAATGCATTATATACACATGCAATAAAAATTCTTCAAAAATATCCAAAAGATGTGGGCACTCCTCCTGCATGGCATTGTCATGCTCCCATGTTGCATCCTGAGGACCATAGTAGGTCCATTGTACCTTTACCATATCGATGTCTTGATTACGAAGCACCTTGACCTTCATGTCCAATATGCATATCGTTTGGAAATAGAAGTCGCCCTCATGCTCCACCTGGATCGCATTCCAACATACATGATTAGCATTTGGAACATACTTCTTAAGAAAAGATAGAAGAAACACGTTATCTATGCACATGGATGTAGGAAATGTAATCATGTATGAAATAGGTCCAATCCTTCCCATGATTTCAAATGGTCCACATTATCTTACTTCCATCTTTGGCCAACTTCCCAATTTTAGTGAACTCTTGTAACACCTCGGATTTTGAACCCCAATATTAAATAATCTATTGTTACATTGCTGAGAGGCGAGAGTGCCCAAATAATTATTAAAAGGCTAGCGTGCCTAATAAATATAATGTTTTGATCATTATTAATAATAAATACTTCGGTGGCTTCTATATGGAAAAGGAATAGAGTTATAGGGAGCTATGATTCCATAAGAGAGGGGGCTTGAGGGGCTAAGTGCTTATTTATTTTATATTACCCATTTTGTGTAATGGGGGGGGGGAATTAGTTACGTGATCTCTTGGCGGAAGGCCAAGAGGTTCTTAATCCCTACAAATTACAAAAAACCGTCCTTCACTCACTAATATTTCCTCATTTTGGTGTCTTGGCTTGGGAAAGGAAGACGAACTATTGAAGAGTACCCATGATTTTGTTTGTTGTAGAGATTGATGGTGTAGTCCAGCCATGATTTGAGGCCTATATTTCTGAAATGCTTAGCTTGTGATCATATTTTGTCACAGGTGCGAGTTCTGAGAGTCCCAACATGGAGATTCTGGTCTAGCTTCACTGCAACCCTTGATGGAGAGGGAAAACCTAAGGGACTACGTGGAAGAGAAGGGTGGAGGTCTATTCTCTTTGTTGGTGCAGGCTGGGTAGAAGAGAGCTAGGTACTTGGATTGTTGTGAGTGCTAGAGAATCCTATGAGAGATTGAGTCCTGAATGGTTTCGAAATCCAAGTAACACTTTGGAACCGTCCTTGTGGATTCATATCCTTGGATCGGGGTGACACTGTTGTTGAGACTTGAAACAATAGTATCTACAGTTGGGTGGAACATCCTTGGTCTATATCTAGTTGGTGTATTGTTTTATAAAATATAAGTGCTCTCTGTTGTGGTTTCCTTTCTTATGTATTTATTTATGTTGCGTATCAAATTATTATACCTAAGGTTGTACCTATAATATGCATGCTTTCTAGTTAATGATGTGCATGATATATTGTGCATGTCTTCTATGTTGTGGTATGAATAGTGATCATTGCATGTATGTATTTCATGATTCTTTATTAATTAAGTGCTATCAGAGTCTCCAAATCATCCAACAAGCATGTTCTTGGTGTGGCATGTCATCCCATGGGAGGTTGGGTATGTTACAATTTCATAACATAGAAGAATTGTAGTGACATTTCTCGGCTTGGGTGGCTAGGGACGTTACAACTATTCTTAACTTTCACTATAAAAAATACATGCTCTCCCACATTGAATTCTCTGTGCATTATTCCATTTCCTGCATAATGTTTCTTCCTATCCTAAGAAACCTTTAAATTATGATTTATTTTCACCATCTTATCTTCCATTTCTCTACTCAATTCTGACCCAACCACTACTTTGTCTACCGGGTTGTCCTAGTTCACTAGCATTTTGCACTTTCTGCCATATCCTGCTTTAAATGGGATCATCTTTAAAGATGCATGATACCCATTATTATAAGAAAATTAAATTAAATGTAGATAATCTTATCATTTTTATGGTTATCCATCACATACATTCTCATCATATCCGCAATCACCTGATTGACCCTCTATGTTTTCCCATCTGATTTTGGGTGATATGTTGTGCTGAAATCCATATTTGTCCCAAATCCTTTAAATAATACTTTCTATAAATTTGATTTGAATTTTGGATATCTGTTAGAAACAATTTCCTTAAGCACACCAAGTATCTTGGAAAGTTATCTCATGTAAATCTCTGCAATATTAGCTTCCTTGTGAATTATCTTCACTGAAATAAAATGAATAGATTTAGTTAGCTTATCCACCACCACCATGATGGAATCATGCTGCTTCATTGTTCTAGGAATCTTAGTGATAAATTCAATTGTCACAACTTCCCATTTCCACTCAGGAATGGGAAATGGTTGTATAAATCCAACTAGATGTTTGTGCTCAAATTTTACCCCGTGACATTCTAGACATCTGGCTATAAAATCACCCACCTCTTTCTTCATACTAGGCCAAAAATGTTGGCTCTTTAAAATGACATTTTCTTTTTGGTATCATGGGTGTCCAACATAAAGAAAATTATGCATTTCTATCAGCACTATATATTTCATATCATGAGATTTAGGGACATATAATTTTCCCCTGTACATGAGGATTTTTTCCTTTCTCAGCTCATAGTCTTTAATTTTCTACTGAAAATTACCTTGTTGTAGTGTTTCTTTTGTTTGCATATAATGTTGATATGATTTTCCATCTTCCAAAATTATCTATTTCAAATCATATTTGTACATGCTAACAAATGCATCATGTATCTCATGCACTCTTCTACTGAGTGCATCAACCACCTTGTTCTCTTTTCCTTTGATATGATTTATATCAAAGTTATAATTACCGAGGAATTCCATTCATCTAATTTTCCTTTCATTCAAAGTTGGTTGTCCAAACAAATATTTTAGACCACTATGGTATATCCTTAGCTCAAATCGTTTTTCAATAATATAACGCCTCCACATATTTAAGGCATGAATATGGTTGCAAATTATAAATCTTGTGTGCCATAGTGCCTCTCATATTCCTTCAACTTCCTTGACTCATATAAAATTACATGCCCATTTTGGGTAAGGACTCCTCCAAGCCCTTCTTTGCAGGCATCAATGCACATAATGAAATCCTCATTTGGATCAACAAACTTCAAGATACGTGCACTTATCAATACATTATTCAAGTGTTGAAAAATTTATTCACATTCATAGGTCCACTCGAACTGCACAACCTTATTTTGCAAAGAATTGATTGGATAAGAAATCCTTGAAAATCCTTCAATAAATATTCTATAATAACCTGCAAGTCCCATGAATGATCTCACTATTGATACATTCTTTGGTGTTGGAAATCATCTAATGGCTTATATCTTCTCAGGTTCCACTAATATCCCTTCCTATGAAATAATATGGCACAAAAATGTATTTGCCTCTCATAAAATGAGCACTGTATTAGCTTGTCATACAATTGATTCTCCCTCCACACTTGTAGCACCATCCTCAAGTGTTTCTCATGCTCTTTTTCATAATTAGAGTAGATAACTATGTCATCAAAGAATACAATGACAAAATTATCTAAGTAATTTATGAAAACACCATTTATCAAATGCATGAAGACATTTGGTGCATTTGAAAACCCAAATGACACCACTAAAAACTATAATTTCCATACCTTGATGTTAATGTTTTCTTGCTGACATATTCTTTTTTAATCCTCATGTGATGGTAGCTTTATCCAAGGTCAATATTGGATAATATTGTTGCATCTTTTAGCTGGTCAAAAAGATCATCTATCCTTGGGAAAGGATACTTGTTCTTCATGGTCACCTTATTTAGTTACCTAAAATCAATGCATAGACTCAAGGTTCCATCCTTTGAGACTCGGGCACCCCAAGGTGACACACTTGGTTGTATATACCCCTTCCTCAAAATATCTTCAAGCTACATCTGCAATTGCTTTAGCTCTGGTGTTCTCTTCCTATAAGGAGTTTTGGAAACTATGGTAGCTGCAGGAATCAAATTAATGGAGAAATCTATATCTCTCTTTGGTGGAAACCCTGATATATCTCTAAATACATCCTCATAATATTTCAAGGCTATAAGTAAACTAGTGTTGAAAATATACCTTGCAATATTTAGGCTATAAATTCCTCATACAATCTCTATGTTTCTCTCAGGATAGTTCGTTGGAAAGATCTCACTGCGCTCTTTCATTTAAGCTATAGAGGTAATGTGTACTAAGGGCACACATTGTTCTTGTGAATTTTTACTACCTAAAAATGTTGTATAGGGTCTCAAAAAGTCCCTCCAAGATTATGATATTCAAAACCCTAATAATTTTCCAAAAACATTGACTTGTTACTACTGACATGGCTACTGATGTGGAATTTTGGGTGCACATGGAACCATGATGTAATACCATGTGATCCCATTGGGCACCCTTCCCTGCCCCATCAACCTTTGACACCGTCTCTCTCTTCCATCTTATTTTTCTTACATCTCTTCCCTTTCCCCATTCTTTATATTACTTTACCTTTACGTTGCAATTTACAAATAATAAAATATTTTTATTTATAGGCCCACCCATACCAGATGACCACTTTTCACATATCTAACCTTTTATGGGAGAAGGGTCCCACTTGGTCTCTCAAACCTCCACATGGTATCCTTTCATTAGACACAGATATGGGTGGGTCCCATCCCACACCCTTTTCCCTTTGGTGTGCAAAGTTTCATTCTCCCTAATCTAATGACGGAGATGAGGGAATATCAATGAATGTGATTCATTTGGAATCACAAACATGTTCTAGGGTTAACAAACCTCTACAATGCAATACCACAAAACTTCCCTGATATGTGGTGTGCCTTTATTAATTTTGCATCCCCCCGTTGATCATTTTTAAAACTACTTTGCTACCCATGCAATAAAAAATATATATTGGTTTATATCATCTCGTCCATGTCATGCCTATGACAGCTATAGGGACCTCTACCTTTCACTACATACCCCTGACCTTTCCATCGTGGAGATGATCTAACAATGGAGATGTGGGAATATCAATGGTTGTGGTTCATTTCTCATAACCAACATACTCAAGGGTTAACAAACCTCCACTATGTGACACCACAAAATCTCCCTAATATGTGGTGTTCCTTTATTGGTTTCACATCCCCAATGACCATTTTCAAAACCATTTTGTGAGCGATGTGATACCACTTAGGGTATTGGCCCATTGCTCCACTAGTCGCCCTACCACTATGGTCTGCCACCGTGCCAACGGTTTCCACCATGTCGTCTTATTTCCACTACGGACCTACCACTATGGCACCCCATGTTACCCACCACATCATTATGACATCATGTAGGGAAAATTACCCAAAATTTCCAAAAATTTTCAAAAATGCCTATTTTCAAAATTCATGCCATGGCCACCATGAATCTCCAAAATTAACCTTATAATGGAAAATTTAATCCTTTTTTCATGTCAATCTAACCTTTTCAGACACTTGAACATGAAATTCCCAAAGAATTTCATTGTAGGAATTGGGGCTTTCGCCCAATTTTGCCCAATTTCTCCACAAATATATAGGAAATATCAAATTTGAACCATTTTAGGCTTGAAAACATTTCAACAGAGGGTACAATTGAGGTTTTTAACCCTTGAACTCAAATTTCCCAAATTCCTCATGAATTTTTCCCAATTTCACTAGAGTAATTTTGACAAATAATTTGCAAGCATCCTCTGAGATTTAATTCTGCAAGTTCATATTTTGAGTGTTGAGTCTATCCCATGCAGGTTTGGTGTTGACCCTGTGGCGTTGATACCACATTTTAATGTACCCATGACCCCACCTAAGCACCATCACTAAAACCTGACTTTTGTCACAAAGTGAATTTTCAATTTTTCTCCAATTCAACCCATTAATTTCTCCACTACCATTTATTAATGAATATGCCCTGTATATTAACATAATTATGTAGTCCTAATAGCACAAAATACACATAAATATGTATAATTAGAGTATAATATAATTAGCATAAATAACCAGATAGTAATGATGATGAACACATAAAGGAACACATATATTTTAATTAGAATCATTGACTGGTTGCAGACCTTAGACATTCCTCCTAACTGTAAACTTTGTTGTTCATGCACCCTCAATAGAAAGTCACCCCTGAGTTGGGGATATGAGTCCGCTAGGGAAAATTCGACCTAAGCCAAAATAAGGTTTGGCAAATATCACAACAAAGTACAGGCTCGGGTGCTAACTCCAACAACAGTTCCTATCCACCACCTATTATTCCCTACAACCTGTCCCACCCAAGGAAATATAACCCCTTATCTACCATCATAGTCCTTCAGTTTGTCCCACTTTCCTTCTCGAGCTTCAACAATAGGACAACTAGGAATTCTTAGAGCTCTATTGCACCTGGAAAACAAGGTTTCTGAAGAGTTACACACCTACTAGGACAACATATAGGGAAACCTATTCCCAACAATTCTCTCACCTGAAGAGAATGATCCACAGGATTGACATCCTGGTTCTTCAATCCAAACCACCAAGCATTTACAGGGTAACAATAGCTTCACATATACAACTCTCCAGTAAATGGTACAGATGACAGAGAGGAAGAATAGAATGAGAATTAATGTTTGATAATTACACTAAATTCTCCACATTATATATGCATGTTCATGTCTTGACGCTTGGCACTTTAGGAACTACCTCTTTCTCCACTTCATGACTCATTCACTTCACTTAGGAACTTAGGATCAAAATCATATCATAATACTTAGGGATTAGGAATAATATTATTTTATTCCTTGGCTTAATTCCCCTTGATTTATCCTATTTTTCCTCTCAAGTCCTAGCCCCCTTTCCGTCTCATGAAATCACAGTCCCCAATATTGTTTCATCTGACTTGGTATCCAATAGTGATGTATTTTCTTAATATATATGAGTGATTATATTTTACAATTCTTGATCATAGGTATTTCATCATATAGGCTCTCGAGCCTAATAATTGCACAAGCACTCTGGCCCAAAACATATATACAAAGGAACTTCGGCCTAAAACATATTGACACACCAATATATAAAACATATGTACATTTACATCTTGGGGGTATTACAACAAAGAATCCAATTACTATGAAGGGAGAAGAATAGGAGGTTCTTCACATAAAGGAACTAGGAACAATATGCTTGTATCTGGAAGCATTAATGTATTTCAACACTTTGAACGAATAGACAACAAAATATATGTTGAAGTCATTGGATAAAATATATTAAAAACTGTCATCCTCCAAAAAGGATTTTCTTATGAAGTTCTTGTTTAATATGAAGGTGTCAGAAGGTGGGTCTATTGATGATCTTTTAATTGTGTTTAACACGATCACTAGTCAGTTAAGTTCTATAGGAGTAAAATTTGATGATGAGGTTGTGACTCTCTTGATTTCATGCTCATTTCCATAAAGATGGTCATGGATGTGAGTAATTTTGTCTTTGTTTCAAACACCTTAAATATTTATGATGTTTCTGGTGCTATACTTAGCAAGGAAGCAAGAGAGAAAATCATAGGTGAGACATTAGGTAATTCTTTGACTATGGAGCATAGAGGAAGATAAAGGGAGACATGAAAGAACCTAGAGAGTTGTGGGAAGTATAATAAGGGAAAATCCAAATCTATAGGGAATATAGAGTGATTTCATTATGGTAAGAAAGGAAACCTAAATAAATATTGTTGGTCTCGAAAAGGAAAACAAGGAGATGGACAACATGAGAATAATCAAGAAGAAACTGCAGTAGGTGATGAGTTGCAATATTCTTTAATTTTTTCATTAAATAATTTTAATGATTATTGGGTGTTAGAATTAGTGAGTTAATTTCATGCCACACCCCACAAAAAATATTTTCAACACTATGTTCAAGGTGATTTTGGATAGGTTTATTTCGGTGATGATAAACCATGTAAAATTGTTGGAAATGGTAAGATACATATAAAATTATAGAATGGAAACCAATTCTTGTTGAAAGAGGTGGAGCACATTCCTTATTTGAGAGAAAATATGATTTCAATAGGGCATTTGAATAATCGAGGTTATACAATTATGTTTACAATAAATTTATGGAAGGTCACTAAAGGATCACTGATAACAACAAAATGAGCGAAGGTATGTATGTTGTATTTATGTACCGATAATGATGAATTTTCTAATGCTTTAGCTTCCATAGGAGCAGATACAACATTGTGGAATCATAGGCTATGACACATGAGTGAGAAGTTGATGCATATTCTCCACTCAAAAAATTTGTTGCAAGATTTGAAGTAGGTTGATTTGGATCTCCGTGACTACTATGTTTATGGAAAATAGAAGAAAGTTAGATTTCTCAAAGTTGGGAATAAGACAAAGAGTGAAAATTTAGAGCTTGTGCATATATATGTATGGGGACTAGATCAAGTATCATTTATTGGTGGCTCTTATTATTATGTTACTTTTATTAATGATTTAACTAGGAAAACTTGGGTTTATTGCATTAAAAAAATATAATGTCTTAGATACTTTTAAGAAATGGAAATTTTTGGTTGAGAACGAGATAGGAAATAAGTTGAAGTGTCTTAGATAAAAGAATGGATATGAATACTACAAAAAGGACTTTGATAGTTATTTTTAATACCATGGGATTCATAGAGATAAGATGGCTCTATGAAGGCCACAAGAAAATTGTGTGTCAAAAAGGATTAATAGAACAATCATGGAGTGAGCAATGAGTATGAAATTGCATGTAGGATTTCCCTTAAAGTTTTTGGTAGAATTTGTGGATATTGATTTTTACTTAATAAATAGAGGGCCTTCAATTTCATTGGATGGTGGCATTCCATCAGAGGAATGGACATATAAAAATGTAAACTACTCATTGTTGAAGACTTTTGTTTGTGAATCAGTTTTCCATATTAATAGAGAAAATAGAAAAACACTTGAGCTAAATCCAAGAAGTGTACTTTTTTTTGGATATGGAGTTAATGATTTTGGTTATTTCTTATGGTATTATGAAAATAAAAAAAATCATTAGGATTATAGATGTGTTATTCAATGGGAAAGTCATGTATAACGATCATTTGTAGGGAAAGAAACAAAAAAATAAAAACACAGAATACACAATGCTTGATGAAATCATAGAAAATGAAATTAAAGAGGTGCTATAAAATAAAAAATTTCAACAACAAAAAAGTAGTAGTAGAAAGTACCTCAAACTCCTAGAAGTGTTGTTATAATATTTACTAGGAATTAGACCCCTTGAAGAACACTCTCCTTCAATGTATTATTTATTATTGACCGATTTTGATGAACTAGAAAGATGTGAAGAGTAAACATATATAGGTCAGGTACCATTTCATATGATCAGTTCTGAAATATGGAAAATTGAAGTTAGAAAATATACACACTATTCAAAATCTTGCAGACATGTTAATGAAGACAATAACTAGGGAGAAACTTATTTCTTGCTCAGTTTCAACTGGCCTTCAAGCATTATGGTAAAGATGAGAAAGTTAGTAGGTCCAAAGTTGGATCATATTCCAGCAGGTGCAGTAGCAATGGATTTGTTGCAATCAGTATCCAAGTGGGAGATTATTGGTTATGGAGCTTAATTATGTTCCTAATTCACTGGTCTTGTTTCATCCACGTTTGGATCTCAGTATCTGGTGGGGTTTTGTTTTATATTATTCACACAATTATCCCCATGTCCTATTACATTTTTCCAAGTGTAGGACAGGGGAGGTTGCATCCCCCCTATTTGGGGGTTAAGGGGCACAATCCCCCCCCCAAAAAAAATGGTGATTTTTTGCATCCATTTTGGGTGATTTTGGCACACAATTTTCCATCCCATGGTTTTCTAATTCTAGTTTAGGAATTAAGGTTGTAATACAATCTAGGTCAATGGATTAGGGATTTTATATTCCACGAGAATACCATATATTGTATTTTATTGGTGAGAGAGAGTATTTTGACTAAAATAGGATACTATGAGAGAGTGAATAATAGGTTACAGCAGATATGATGTAGGTGTTATCCCTTCATTTTTTGGATGAAATGAAGAAAGGACAGGTTTTTTCTTTGTGGACATATCCCATATCAGGTGAACCACGTATATTGGTGTCTCTATTGTATTTTTTTCTTCCATGTTTTATTTATGCATTCATTTTTATTTGTTTTATTTTTTAGTGCTTCGTGATCCTATTCCTAATAACTATCTTTATTCAAAGACCAAGGATACCTTCAGAAGGTCCTTTATCGTGGTCCAACCTATTTTTGATTTCCTTAGATTCCTAAAATCTTCCTTTAGAACTTAAGTCCCGAGTTTCCCCTCTCAATTATGTCTAAGGACCCAAGAGCTACACGTATTGCTCAAAATATCCTAAATACACCCATATTCCCACTTGATGTCAAAATATCCCCTCGAGAGCTCATCTATAGTGGTTTGAGGTGTCATTCATGACCTTTCATCCCTAGAATCTACCTAAAACCTTGAAACACTAGGTCTAGTTGTTTGAGGTGTCATTTTTGGCCCTATATGACTAAAAAATTATAATTCAACTAAGGGTTGGTTTTCTCCCCTTGACCATATCAAGGCCTCGAGACCCATACCTAATAATAAAAAACTTGTGAGGAAACTAAAATCCTTTCTAATAGGCTAAGGATAACCTCCAAAGGTAATTTGTGGTGCTTTGAGGCATTCTTCATTTCTAGATATGCCTCAATTATGTTTTTAGTACCTATGGCGTGACCTTCTTCCCTAGATAATTTCTAGTTCCCTAGGACATATACTTACTACTCAAAACCACCTAGTGGCACCAACATCCCCAATAATAAGGCAAGAACACCCTTAGGAATCCATGTGTGGTTGTTTAAGACATCCTTCTTGGAACTGGATGGTTAGAATCTTCCTTTAGGGCCTAACATTTTTGTTTACTCCCTTGGCCATGTATAGGGCCCTAAGACCCACAACTAGTGCTAAAAAATTCTAGTGGTACCTATATACTTAGTTAGAGATAAAGGATGTCATGAATAGGTCATTTATGATTTTTCAAAGTACCACTCTTGGTCCTATAAGCCTATAATATTTATTTAGGTCCTAACTATTAGGTTTTTTCCCCTAACTATATCCATGTTCCAAAGGATCACACTTAATGTTCAAAAACACATAATGCTAGCTATCCCCATCTTGCGACCAAGGATACCTTAAAAAGGTATTTTTTGGTGGTTAAATATGTTGATGGTGGTATGAGATTCCTAGAAGCTTCCTTTAGGACTTAATGTTTAGGTTTCCTTTGTCTATTGTTCCCAAGGACCTAAGACCCATACCTAGTGCTTGGAATCTCTTAAAAAATCCCATATTCCCACTTCAAGGAAAAATTTCCCCTCAAGAGGTCATCTATGGTGGTTTGAGGTGTTTTTCATTGCCCTTGAGCCCTAAAAGCTGCCTAAAACCTTAATAGGTCAAGTGTAGTGGTTTGGTATCTCACGTTTAGACCTAGTTGCCTATAATATTTTTCTCCAACTAAGGCTTAGGTTTCCCCCATTTACCATATAAAGGAACTTGACCTCTATTGTTGTTTTTCATGGAAATTGAGGCTAAGAAGATATGTTTAGGGCATGAAGTTATTATTTCCCTCCCTTGGCCAATGTCAAGGGACTCAAGGTGTTATTTCCTTGGAAAGATTATATTCAAGGAATCCATACCCAGCTATGTTGTGTGAAACATCTTAATGACATCTATATCCAATTACAAGGGAAAATACCCCTTGGTGAGGGCTCATATCACTATGTCTAGTTTTTATTCATGGTGATTAAGCTTAAGAAGGTTTAGTTAGATATTAATTCCATTTTTCACCCCCTTGACAATGTTTAGCCATCCAAAATAATTTTCAATGAACAAAACCTATTCACGATACTCGTATTGGGAAGCTCTACGAAAAAACCCTACAAAGGACTCATATTGGTTCAAGAACTATTTTAAGGACCTTAAGCTCAAGAATATTCAATAATATCCCAAGGTGCTTCTTTTCCTACCTTGACCATGTTGAAAGCCCTGCAATTCTTCCTTGGTATGACCAATATCCTATTGGAGTGTGTATCCAAGTTTGATGTCGATAGACTCCCTAGAGAGGGTTTGTGTTGTGGTTGTATCCTTGTAGGTCTGTTCATGGTGCTTGAACCTAAAATGTAGTGTTTAGGGCCTAAGACCCTTATGTTTTCCTCCCCTAATCATAACACTTAATCTCTAGAAGGATCATTTAGGGCATA
>SNQJ01S0017861.1:46085-63174 GCA_010110895.2 Picea sitchensis | reverse complement strand
TGTGTGTGTGTGTGTGTGTGTGTGTTTGTTTTAAAACTTTGACATTAAACTCAACATTATTTTTTTATTTACTCAATATTATATTAAAATCTTTTTAGCCATATTTAAATTCATTGTGAAAGTACCCAAAATCATCCCTCCAAGTTACCTTACATATATAAAAGTTTGAAGGTAATAAAATTTAAATACAATTACTCTCTTAATAAAATAATATAACAATAAATTTTGAAAGTATAACAAAATATTATAGTTTGAATGTATATTTTAAGTGTCATTCTTTCACAAATAAGGGTTTTGTTTTTTAAAAAAACTGAATTTTTTATATATATATAAAGGGTGCGAACAAAGTCGTAGAGTACAAAAGGGGGGGTGTTGGTTTGGGAGACCAACTACATAATTTCATCAAAATCTTCCTACAAGGAGTTTTCCACAGAATCTATTTTTGTAGTATATTTTATCCGGCTTATCTAGACATAACTATCACTTGAAAATAATAATATTTTGAAATTTTTGCAAAATTGGGAAAGACTCACTGCTCTGCTTACATACCATCTTCCTAGGGGCCTCATTCTTCTTCTAGCGGTGGTTCCAGGGATATGTTTAGGTTTAGCAGTACTGGGTCTGCCCTACTCCTAGTCTCCTCATTCTGTCTTTGCTCTATAGAATTGTGAGTTTTGACTTCATGCATTGTTTCAAGTCTTTCCCCTCTCTGTCTGAGATAGTCGACCTCGTCTTGAACCTAGTTGATCAGGGAGCGGTGCTATGCCAGGGTCTCCAGAGTGAAGTTTAAAGTGGAACTATGGGAGTCGAACCACAGGGCCAATTGTTGGATGGTGGAGAAGTTTTCTTCCACCAACTCTTCCTCCAACCTCTCATGACCTAGACGTTGGGCCATTTTAGAAAATAATCTTGTTGTTGGAACCTTCCTATGCTTGTTGTTGGAACCTTTGTCTGCGCTGTCGTTGATGTTTCCTGGTTTTTTTTCTTGTCTAAAATTTTGGCCTCTGTAATTTCCTTTTTCAGTGTTGCCTTTAGGATTTAGCTACTTCTCCTCTAGTTGAATTAACGGTGAGGAAGCCAAGAACAATTTGGATCCTTTCACTATTTCCATAGACAATTTCACCTCTGTAGCGGCCTCTGTTGTAGCCTTTGGACATGCCATTTCCACTGTTGATCGCGACTACATATTTGGTTGTTTCTTCCTTTCCTTCTTCACCACGTCTGTTGGAGTTTTTCTCTAAGTTTTGGCTTCCACTTCTATTTAAAATCCCTTCCCCATACAAACATCACATTCCCAAATTCTTCCTGAGTTGGCAGAGACAATGAATCGGGCTATGTCCATCCTGAATTCCCCTTTTGTATAAGAACACAGTCTGTGTGAGCTTAGGGAAGGAATGACACTCAAATGAGGATGCGACAGGCTCTTCCAGCATCTGCATGCTGTGGATCATGGCTTCAATCCCTTCACAAGCCATTAACGCAAGAGAAATTAATGAAGAGGTGAAGGAGCTGGAGACTGGGCGGGCGTGGAATGAAAACAACATCAAGTTCCCACAAAGTATGAACTTCTTGTGTCCCAAGAGATCCAAAATCCTAAACTGCGTCATACTAGCTCCCACGATCCAGAGGATGCTCAAGTAGACAGATCCCCGGGCTTGAAGTTCGGCTGTCCTGAAATACCTTTTAGCTGAAATGCTGCATGGAGGTGGCTGCCAGGTGGATCACAGACCCAAGGGGGTTGAGGCATTAAGGGGGATCTAGAAAAAATAATCTTTCCAGGATTTCCATATGACCTGGGCCTCTTCCTCTAGCTAGATTAGTTTTTTCATATGTTATCCCATTGTTTATGCGCCAAATATGATAGAAGGTAGGGAGCATGGGAGATAACATATCTCTAGTTCTTTCTATGAGCCTTTTCAACTTTGAATTCTTCAGGGTTGTTTTTTTATGAAGTACCGAATTATATTCTTGGAGTCCCCTAGAATGATTAACTTGTTGAATTGTCATTCCTGGGCTAGTTGAGTTCCTTTGAAAAGTGCATATGCCTTTGCTATATTATCGGTGGTTATACCCAGATTCCACGAGTAAGTTAGCAATCTTTGTCCTCTAGGGATGAACAAAACCCCTCCCACACCTGCCTCTCCTGGGTTCATTTTTGAGGCACCATAGAAACAGAGAACATGAGTCTTTTGAGTGTTTAGCCAACTTTTGAAATCCTCGGGGGGAAATTGAAGCTTCCAGCATGATGACTTTCTTGGCAAAGTGATGGGGTGGACTGCGGGGAGGTTTATTTTATTTAGCCAGACTTCTTCTTCTTCTTGCAATGGACCACCTTCCTGGGTTGTTACTTTCCTGGAGGAGATGAACTCCCCCAACTGGTCGATCACGATTGTTGCAACTATGGGGGGGGTGACAAGCTTTTATTTGAAAATTCTTTTGTTTCTTGCCAACCATATTTTCCAACATACAAATTTAATCTAGGCCTTCCAAATTTGACTTAGATTTGGATTCCGATGTAGTGATCCTTTGTAGTTTTTTTCCCCATTTTCCAATCAAACTTATGCTACTTGTCAGCTAGGAGATTTGAGGGACTAACTCTAAGTAAATGCTATGCATCACTTGTTTAGTGAAATTGCAGTTTAGGAAAAGGTGGTTAGTGCTTTCCAGGATTTGGTTGCAAAGATCACATCTGAAAGGCCCCATATAACCTCTTTTGTTCAAGTTTTCGCCTCTTAGAATCTTGTTGTGTGCTAACTGCCAACCGAAAATATTTATCTTCGGTATGCTATTTGGGCTCCAAATTTCTTTCCAGATGGTGGATTTGTTTGACAAATCGCTTTCTTGGAGGAGTTGTTTATATCCCAACCTCATTGTGTACCCTGCTTCTCCCCAACTTCTATTGTCCTTTTGACTAAGGTGGACTGGGGCAGACCCTGAGACCACTAGGAGGAACTGCTTATCCTTGTCTCGCAGGAGGGGGGAGGACCTCTCCCAGATTCCAGTTTTCCCAAGCACCATTCTTATTCCAATTAGAGATATCCAAGAGAGTGATTTTTCCATTTGAGGTTAGCCAAACCCTGAATTGGTCTAGAGTAGGAGTACTAAAGAGCACTCCCATCTCTCAGAAGTGATCCTCCCATATCTTAATTTCTTTACCATTTCCTGGGGTCCATCTGAGTTGGTTTTGGATGAGTGACATTGATGCCTGAATTAACTTCCAAATGGCGGAACCTGAATGACCAAGTTCTACAACATCCATACATATTTTTATGACTTTGGATAGGTAGTTATTGCAAATTGATTTTTTCCACCATTCATTTCCTCCAGTAATTAAATGCCAGATTATCTTTTCCCCCAAGGATAATTTTATCCTTTCCATGTCCCGAATACCCAGCCCCCCATTTTCTTTAGGGGCATAGACAATAGACCAATTTATCGTGTGGAATTTTTTATCGTTGTCTTTGCCCCCTTGCCAAAGAAATTTCTTGATAATTCTGGCCATTTCTTTTTTGATTCCCACCGATGCATAGAGGGATGGAAATTGGAAGATCGGAAAGGAGGATAAGATTGACTTTATTAAGACAACCCTACCCGCTCGATTCAGCCACGTTGCTCAGGCCAAATTTCGAATTGGTCCTTGAGTTTTTGGATAATCACTTGCCAAGCCTCCCTGGGGAGGGCTTTGATACTAATGGGAGTGCCAAGGTACTTGAAATATTTCTAGTCTATTGAGAAGGAGAATTGGAAGATGCTGGCAATTCTAGCCATTGTACCAACTTTTGTGTTCCAAGCATAGATTTGGCTTTTGTGCTTATTGATAAGACCCCGAGAGGCTATTTCATATTGATCCAGAACAAGCTTGAATCTTCTAGCCATAGTTTGTGAAGCTCCTCCAAGAAGAAGAGTGTCATCAACAAAGTACGAGTTATTTATCCTCCTGACACCCCTAGCTATTTTCATCCCTGGAATATTTCTGGTGACTCTTTCATGCTCCATCCTTCTATTCATAGTTTCTTCCATGATGATATACAACATTGGAGAGAGTGGACATCCTTGTCAGAGTCCTCTTGTGGTTTGAAAGAACGGAGTTGGGCACCCATTTATTAGGGGGGCTATCCAAGGGGACGAAATGAAGGCCATGATCCATGATCCAGGAGACAAACGAGTTGTTGAAACCAATTTTTTTTAGCACGTCAAAAAGGAACTCATGTTTCACTCGATCAAAGGAATTTACCATATTGATTTCAATTATCATTCATTTTTCTCTATTCGTTACACTAGTATGTATGGCCTCGTGCACAAGGATGATGTTGTCCCAAATTTGCCTATTAGCCACAAAGCCCCCTTGATTTGGAAGAATGATCCGAAGGAGAAGATGTTTTATCCTTTCGCTATAATTTTTGTGAGGATTTTGTAGGAGACATTACAGAGAGAGATGGGACGAAATCGGTCAAAGGAGTTTGCATTTTTTACTTTAGAAATCAGAGTAAGAAAAGAGGTATCGGTGGCTCCTCCTAACTTGCAAGTAGTTTGGACATATCTGATCATACGGAGCAAATCGTTTTTAATTATTTCCCACCAGTTTCGATAGAAATGGAGAGTGAAGTTGTTCGTCCCGGGGGATTTATCGAGATCAAATTGGTAGATCACTGCTTTAACTTACGCTTCTATGACCACCTTAGTGAATTCTTCGTTATCCTCTTCCTTTATCAGCTGCGGCATCTGTTCCATGAATTGTAGACTTTGTCTACTCCATCTTGGGTGTAGAGATTTTTGAAGTGAGAGGAGGCTTCCCTTTTTATCTCCTCTAAGGAATTGACTACGCCTCCTCTGACTTTTTTTATTTCCTCCACTTTGTTTTTGTGTTGTCTTGCTTTGGCCTGTTTATGGAAACGGAAGTATTTTTGTCTCTCGCTTGATGTCTGGTTTGGATTTCACTAGTGTCCAGTTCCTCCTGTAGAGCTTCTAGTTTCTTTTTATATCTTTCCCCTTCTCCTTTTGTGTTATGGAAGGAGACTTTAACTTAGTCCTTTATTACTTGCTTTTCCTTTTTTTGGTTTTGCTCCGAGATGTACACAGGAGTTCCGTCCACCCAGGTTGACCAGATTGAGGAGATTAGGGGGAGGAAATCCGAAGACTCCAACCAAATTGGATTGAATTTGAAGGGAATGGATCCTAAATTTTCGGCTTTGACAAAGGATAGGGCTATTGGGCGATGATCTGAAATGCCCCAAGGCACAATTTGGGAAGAGATGGAAAGCGGGCATAAGAGTAAAGAACTATGGATGATAAAACGATCAAGTCTGGCAGCTGTGTGCCCTACCCTTGGCCTTTTATTGCTCCAAGTGTATTTCCCTTTAGAGGGCTGAACATCAAACAGATCTAGTTCCTAGATCAGATCCTCCAACAAATAAGGTTATTTTAAAATCCTCCTCCGCTATAATTTAGATCACTTATTAAAACATTGCATTTAAAATGGTATAATCTTTAAAAATACATAAGACAGACAAAAGTGACTTGATAAATGAAATATTGATAAAGTTTGACCTTTCCAATTACATTCATATATCGGCAAGAGAATACCGTATCATTCTAATACTACGAAGAATATATCTCAAGAGCAGAAGGTTCAAGGAATAGCTTAACACGTATCTTAATACGGCATAGATCAAATAATAGCTTCACTTGAAAGAACGTACTGTGCTACAACCATTGGCATTTACATCTTCTAGCGTGTCAGCTGGGAGAGCAGATATTCTTGCGGTGTAAGAAAGCAGAAATTTAACCTCGTAGCCTCGGCAATACTGAGCTCGCTTTAAAGGCCGATCCCAATCATCCTCGTTAGAAATACCGATCCAAAACCTCCTCGCCAAGCATATTTTCTTCTCTCGAATTGAACGTAGCATTTCGAAGAATATTTGACTCGAAAATGAGGTCCAGGTTCGTTATAATGAGTGAGAAACTAATTTCACCTTCCTCGCCCGCTAAAACAATAAGAAGGCATATATTTATCGTGAAGTAATAGGTCGACCAATCAAAAGACACAAGCTAATAAGGTGCACAGTGAATAAATTACCAATTTCAGTACTCCTGGTTCGAGAAAAAATTTCCACTTCGAAAAGCCCATGTCTGCATAGAAGCTACTGCGCCAAGAGTTATCCCAAGCACCTTAAATCTTTTTGTCCCACGCAAATTTGCACGAAATTCTCGGTTAATTGGTTGTGTTTCATTTCACCGAAATGAGAAAAGAAAACCTGACAAATTGCAAATAAAACCCTTAACGAGAGTCCAGCATCTCACCCTAACAAATCACTCTATGACGCGAATAAAACCAGGAGAATTTTCATTAAGGACATGGTACGAGAACTTGAGAAACTTAAAAAGCCTGTTTACCCAGCAACTCACGTGACAAGAATACAAGCGAGAGTCGTCTGAAAAGGCTTGATATACAGAGCCTACTAAGGGCATCTGAAACGTTAGGGGCAGCTTCTATTCGATAGATGATCAAGGCTCCGTACATAGTAGATCCACAACTATTCGATAGGTTCACAACCTCTATTCGATAGATGATCAAGGCTCCGTACATAGTAGATCCAACCCTTGAACTGTGCGCATGCCACCCGGAAGAGTCCATTCTTAACCCCTGATGGTGAATCTTTATGAGCTTAATTCCCCCTGGACGAATGGGGCATTGGGTTATAAATTCAAGTCCAATCTGCCCCCCCTGTTCAGAATTGGCGCCCTCTGTGCTTGAAAAATGTAAATATAAGTATGAACACTTTCTCGCTCAAAAGAACTGTTCGATATACTTTTCAACATTAACAGGCCAATACGGAGATACATACGCACTAAACTGGTGTGTGTTACTGCTATGACTTTTGTCAACATTAAAATGCATTCATATCAGTCTAATCCACTGGCAGTTTGAAAACGTACAAGTCCGTGCTTGCATTATTATATTGGGCTTTGATGTACGCTTTGGCTATAAGAATGTCTCCCTGTGCCAGTGCGCGGATGTAGCGTTATATTGGCTTTGTTGTACCCTTTTTTATAAGAGTTTCTCCCTGAAGTCGAAACAGTGCAGTATAAAAATAACAGGTTTAATGGCTGTTCTGGTATTGGATATACCCGGTGGGTAACTGAATCTATCTGGAATGGAGGCGTTTATTAATCAACATGTGTTTGCACAGACTTAATTTGCAGCGAGGTTTGTTTCGATGGTTGTATGCCTGACCTGGTTGACTGCTATAGCCTCGGCCAAGCTACACACTCACAGATTCCAATGATATGTTCATTGGGTGAACATATCATTGNGTGTAGCTTGGCCGAGGCTATAGCAGTCAACCAGGTCAGGCATACAACCATCCAAACAAACCTCGCTGCAATTATGGGTGTGCATAAACATGTTGATTAAACGCCTCCATTCCATATAGATTCTGTTACCCACCGCGTATATCCAATACCAAAAGAGCCATCCATCCTGTTAGTTTTATACTGCACTGTTTCGACTTCAGCTTCAAACGCCACAACACAGATACCAGTCCTGACTGATTAAGAGAAGAGGAAAGAAATAAAATAGACATGGATTACAGAAGTACACAGATCAAGTATTTATATATAGCTAAATTACCAATTCAACTAATTTTAGTGATTAGTCTACGTTGAAGTTGTTAAAGTGGTTAGAAAATGCTAAAGTTGTTGAAGTCTGGCGTCGAATTACATAAAGATCAAAGATCCAAATACTTTCAGTATTTAAAAATGATAAAGTTGTTGAAGTTTGGCATCGAGTTACATAAAGAACAAAATACAAGCGTAGTGGACGTAAGGTAAGTGGAAAAGGCCGGATAGCAGAGGAGTAACCAAAATAGATTAAGTTTAGAAGTGTTTGGTGTGATAGTTATTATCAATTTGGTTTTGTCTAACTGTTTTATGAAATGATTTTTTTTCTTTTATAAATTATTATTTTTTATTGTTTAAAATTTATTTCTAGGAATGAATTCAAGATACTAAATGATTATTTAAATCTATAAATTTAACAATTTCTTCTATCATCACTCAAATATATAAATTTAATAATTTCTAACCTAATTTAGAACAAATGTCCTCAAAAAATCAAATCAATAAATTTAACAATTTCTAACCCAATTTCAAACAAATATCCTCAAAAAAAAATACATTTAACTACAGTGAAATCGCTGAAACTCATTATTATGAGCACTGATTTAAATCTTTAGATTATTACGGCTGCTGAAACTCATGATCGTTACAACTATTTTCAAAATTTGTAGATATTATTACGACTGCTCAAACTCATGATCATTACAGCTAATTTCAAAATTTGTAGAATAGTAAAATTTCAGCCAATACGTCATCTTTCAACTTCAATCTGTTATACTGTAATAAACAATTTTCATATTATAATAACCTCAGCTGAATTAAATTGGAACTTGATCCAATAATAACTTAAATGTCATTATCAATAATAACCTTCTAATAATGGAAATCACTCAAATCAATTAATAGTAGGATATAATTAACATGTCCATATTTTTTTGGTACGATGCACCTGTTAGAAAAGAGTTATTTAGTCTTCATATTTTTAACTCACAACACGATTGGTAGGTTCAAGAGTTGCTTGTTAGAAGATATATTTTCAATACATCCCCTCATTACAATGGTTAAAGGCGTTTGTTAGAAGACAAACAAATATATTAAATGTGGAACATAATTTTTGAGTCTCAAAAATTATGTTTTGAGGCTCAGAATTTGTTTGTGTGATGTATTCTGTATTTCAGAGTTTGTTAGAAGACAATGCAATATATTAAATGTGGAACATAATTTTTTAGGCTTGAAGTTTTCTAATTTTTTTACTATTATGTGATGAATTAGTTTTATTTTTTATTTTTTAGGTATCTGTATTTTTAAGTATTTTTAAGTGGTTAATTTTATTAATTTTTAAAATTTCAATAATTAAATGTTGAAATATTTTGAGAAAAATATGCAAATTTATAAGGACTTTGTATAGTTGTTGGAAAATTTTGGTAATTTCTAAAGTAAAATATTGTTATCCTATTTGGTTAAATCATTTAAAAAAATGAAAATGAGAATTTTTTTTTTTTTTTTTAAAAAATCATAGAAAATTAACCCATTAACTCATTGTCCAAATTTATCCCCTAAAAATTCAAATGAGCATGATTCCCTGAACCATTTTTTACTACTTGCATTGAGTGTAAAATTATCATCCCTCCTTTCATGAATGTTTGTATTTCAAGGATCAATTACATTTGAGCCCTAGCAAGCATTGTGATAGAGGTTTCCTTTTCACTAGCACTTCTTACTTTAATCACATAAGTCCAAGCCTTTAGATGACATTAACATTTGTGGTCATTGTGCATAAAAGGCCCTCACGTTTCTACTCTCATTGAGCGAATAGAGGCATTAGGGAGGAAGGATCTTCCCACCATATCTAGTATGTTTTATTTATCTTATTTTTAATCTAATTTATGTTTTTGCTCCCAAGAATCTAAATTAAAAAAAAAAAAATTGTAATTTTGTATTTTAATTAAAAAACCAACCTAATGTATATGACATAGATTTTAAATTGCAGCATATAATAGTAAAATGGAACCCCTAGACAATGAAAACAACTCAGAAAAAAACCAATAAGTTCAAAACCCCAACCCACCACAACCACCAAATGTAAACAATCAAATTGATGAGGGGTTGGTTATATTAAGAACCCTTGAGGAACAATTAAGGGGCACTAGAGAGACTAGCAACGCCTCCTTGACCACTTCTTTGGACATCATTGTCAAGTCCATTGCAAGTGTCCAAGGAAAATTGATCTCTATTTCTGATTATAGGGCAAGAATGAATGAGTACTACACCACTCGTTTGGACAGAAACCAAGTCAAATACTTGGGCATTTCAAAACCTCAATTATTATCTATTTTTAGGGATCGTAGAACTATACAAGAACTACCATTGAACAAGAAACACATCTCCGTTGACTGGTGCATCCATCCCCAGAGTAGTCAAAATTGGATGGATATGTGGTATATGGTTTTTGATAAACCTCCCTGGAATAACAAGGAGATGCCCTTATATTTTATGAGAAAATTGTGGGCTGAGTTTATTTTAGGTAAGTATGTCAACTACTTTGACATTATATACTTCGAGGGGGTGGGTCTATGGTCCACACATGACTGAGAGCATGTGAAGTGTGACCCTGTGTTAGGTCCTTGTCCCCTGAGGCGAAGGCCTGACCCCCCTATCCAACATCTCACTATTTCAAAGAGATTGCAATAGATAAAGATAACCATTTCATCATTGACCTGTAGCCTAGCGCAACACAATAGCTTTGTTGCACTATCTAGGCAGAAGTTGCTAACCAATGATATTGATAGAGGGGTTGGAGGTTCAACATGCATGAAAAATTACAGTGAGGAAATGACACATGGACATAGCAGCCATCCATGTGAACCTCACAGATGCTTGAGTTGTGGGAAGACATGTTATGGGATTATAGATGCCAGTGGAAAACATAGCTTCATGGAGGAACTAAGTATCATAACCCTCTTTATGTTCTCCATCATTATGTGTATCTATATTTATTTTGTATTATGTGTATTTATATCAATATTTTATTTATGTTGTTTTGGAGCTGTTACGTCCTAGTAGTATACTCTCTACATCGATGGATGCATCGGTGCCTAACCCCACCACTGATGCAGAATTAGAGGCAACTTATTCATTGGGTGCACCCCACATGCAGGTATGTGTCACATATTATAAATTCACCATAGTCATTTATCTATTTTATTTCATCCTCAAATTTTGAATGCTCTCGTGTTTCTAAAAGATTTAGAACCAGGCAATGTAGGGGAATGTCCATCTAGGATGGACTAGTCACCTACATCACATGTATCATGTGTAGAGTTAAATGTCGTATAATTTTCAAATTGTTTGTGTTTATGTTTTTGAGTTTTATTAGTTGGTACTAATATTTCAATTTTATTAATATGTATGCAGGCTATAGATATATTTTATGGCTATATTAATATTGCATTCCCCGAGCACCTAGGACTTGCTTCAAGGTTACCTTTCTCTGGGCCTAGGGAGTTGCAGTCACTTATACATACTTTGGGGATCCATCGTTTCCCACCATCAGCATTTCCATCAGCCCCATCGACTGAGACTGTCATAGTAGAGGTTGTCTCGTAGTAGGTTGTACAACCTAGTGCTCCATATGCTAGTGATTCTCCATCGAGGCCTGATATATTCAATGTGATATAATGCATTGATGACAATTTTTTATGTTTCATGAATTTGATTTTTCTCATATTTGTTTAATTTTCTTGACTTGATCATCGTAATTGATGCACAGTGGCATCACAGAGAGACTAGGGTCACGAAGGAGGGTAACACCCTCACATTTGACAGTAGCATATACAGTGAGTTATCTTAGGTTAATTTACAAGGTATCATTTTGTATGTTTATTAATTCATTGAGAAAAAAAAAACTTATAACAATGTTTATTCTTTGTGCAATCTCTAGAGCATCGAATCACGCCCATGCCTAGAACCTCTTGAGGTGCTTCCATGAACAAAAGAAGTAAGATTGATTTGCAGGATTCTCCTGAGGGTGGTGAGGGTAGAAGTGGTCAATGATTGACCAACTACTACCATTTTGTATCTAGGCCACCATATGGATGTTTTTTATGTTAGGGTACTTGTTTTTCCTTTATATATTGGGCACGAGTTGCCATTTTGTAAAACAATGAACAATTTACATGATATATATATATATATATACATTTCATGGCACATTTTTTATGAATCTCATTGCTTATGCATTTTATGTTAATGAATATATAAATTTCAAAGTGTTTGAATTCCAAAGTTTATGAATTTATGTGTATTAATCCCTTGATTTTTTTCTAAAGTGATTATAAATACTTGCATTATTCATTAAGGAATATCTTATGGTGGAAAATATTGCTTACTTATCTAAAATGATATTTTATGTGTATTAAGGAATATGTGTATTAATCCCTTTAATTTAATGATTACTTGTTTTAAGGGATATTATATGTTTCCCTGTATTTCCTTGCCTTGGCTTGCCTTGTCACGCCTTTCCTTACCATTCCATGTCTTGCATTGCCTTACCATGCCATGCCATGCATACATTGTTATACCTTTCCTTGCCATGCCATGCCTTGCCTTGCCTTGCCTTTCCATGCTATGGTCTGGTATGGTATGTCTTGCCATGGTATGGTATGCCTTGCCATGGTATGCCTTTCCATGACATGTCTTTTCTTTCCATGGTATGGTATGGTATGGTATGCCTTGCATTGACTTTCCATGGTATGGTATTGTGTGGGATGGTATGCATTGTCTTGCCTTGCCTTTCCATGGTATGATATGTTATACTATGGTATGTCTTGCCTTGTATTTATGGTATGGTATGGTATGGTATGTATCGCCTTTCCTTGCCATGGTATGGAAGGTATGGTATGTTATGGTATGCCTTGCCTTTCCTTTCCATGGTATGGTATGGTATTGTATGGTATGGTATGCTTTGCATTTCCATTTCCATGCCTCACAATTAAACCCTAGGAATACACCTTGACACCTTTTATTACATTTATGTCATAATTTTCATCCCTTTAGGGATATCATGTCTTGAATATTGTATGGTTGGCATGTATCATATTGCATTTCATCATGCATTTGTTATCTAAACCCTATTTTAAGATTGTATTTGTATCCCCCTTTAATTTAATGACTACTTGTTTTAAGGATTGTTATATTTGTCCTTGTATTTCCTTTCCTTGGATTTCCTTGCCATGCCATGCCTTGCATTTGCATGCCTATCATGCCATCCCTTGCATTTCCTTTTCTTTCCATGTCATTCCTTCCCTTGCATTGCATTTCCTTCTCTTGCCACACCATTCCATGTCTTTCCTTGGCTTCCCATGTCATGTCGTGCAATGCCTTGCCTTGCATGACTTACCTTTCCTTGCCATGCCATGCCTTTCCTTGCTTTGACATGGTATGGTATATTATGCCTTTCCTTGGTATGGTATGGTATGGTATGGTATGGTATGCCAAGTGTCATGCCTTGCCTTTCCTTTCCATGCTACGGTATGGTATGGTATGGTATGGTATTCCTTACCTTTGCTTGCCATGGTATGGTATGGTATGGTATGGTATGATATTCCTTTCCATGCCATACCTTTACTTTCTTTTCCATGGTATGGTATGCCTTACCATGTCATGCCTTGCCTTGCCTTGCCATGCTCATTGTATGGTATGCCTTGCCTTGCCTTGCATTTTCAAGCCATGGTAAGGTATGGTCTCATATTCTTTGCCTTGGTATGGTATGGTATGGTATGGTAGGCCTTGACATGCCATGCCTTGCCTTTCCTTGACATGGTATGGTATTCATTTCCATGACATGCCTTTCCTTGCCTTTCCCTGCCATGGTATGGTATGGTATACCTTGCATTTCCTTTCCATGGTATGGTATGGTATGCCTTGCCATGCCTTTCCATGGTATGGTATGCCTTGACTTGCCTTACCATGGTATGGTATGGTACAGTAAGGTATGAATTTTCATGCCATGCCATAGGTTTCCTTCCCTTGCCATGGTATGGTATGGTATCATAGGTTTTATTCCCTTGCCATAGGTTTCCTTCCCTTGCCATGGTATGGTATGGTATCCTATGGTATGGTATGGTATGCTATAGTATGTCTTTCCTTGCCTTTCCATGGTATGGTATGGTATGGTGTGGTGTACCTTGCCTTGCCTTGCCATTGTATGGTATGGTATGGTATGGTACGGTATGTCTTTCCATGCCATGCCATGTCTTGTCTTGCCTTGCCATGGTATGGTATGCCTTGCATTTCCTTTCCATGGTATGTCATGCCTTGCCTTTCCTTTATTTAGAATGGTATGGTATGGTATGGTATGGAATGTCTTTCCTTGCCTTGCCAAGCCATGGTATGGTACATGATATGGTATGTCTTGCCTTGGTATGGGAAGGTATGGTGTGGTATGGTATGCCTTTCCATTCCATGCATTGCCTTGCCTTGCCATGGTAAACTTTGGTATGGTATGGTATCTACTACCTTTCCTTGCCATCGTATGGTATGGTATTCCTTGTATTGACTTTCTTTGCCATGGTATGGTATTGTATGCCTTGCCATGCCATGTCATTCCTTTCCTTTCCTGGCCATGGTATGGTATGGTATGGCATGGTATGCCTTGCCTTACCTTACCATGGTATGGTATGGTATGGTATGCCTTGCCTTTCCTAGACATGGTATGGTATGGTATGGTATGCCTTGCCTTGGTATGTTATCGTATGGTATGGTATCATTTGTGTTAGCACTGCAAGTCACACTTTGACTGCTAAAGTGTAAACTCAACACCGATCAATAGGTTAAAGATATTTTTTTATGATAAGGCATGAAATGGATGAAAAATCGGGGAAATAATGTAAATCACAACTTACTTCGCACAATTTTGCACCAACAAATAAGGCTCTGAATAAATTTGATCATTGTTTTAGAAAAAGGATGAGTAGGTGGAAGACTTAATAAGAAGAAAGTGAAATGCCTATCATCTACATCAGGCAATATGACAAACATACAAAGCATAACTCTTTGAAACAAGAAAATCTTATAATCAAAGAGATGAATTTTGATATATCTGTATATGACATTACAAGATATCCTCTATTCCAACAAGTTATAAATCAGTGAAATGAATTTTTCATTGGATTGTGATCAGAGTTAGAAGACAAAAGATATGATAGGAAAAATAACTGATTTTTATTATCCCTAGAATCTTAAGTCTGATACAAAAAGAGAAGGTATTTCTGTAAAAATAACACAAATTTATCAGAAGTAAGTCTTCTCTTACACCATTCGAACCCTCTATAAAACTTATATTAGTGTTTTTATAACCTAGACTGTCAATGAAAGCACTACAGTTTGAATAAAAACCTTATCATAGGATCCCTATTCCCTCAAAGTGGCGTGGCAACAAGTGGATAACAGAAAACAACAAAATGCTAAAATTTAGGCTAATGTTGGCAATGTCTTCAAAATCTTCTTTATGGATGATGTAGTGTCCCTTTGAGCGCTTATCCCTTTGGTAGGCAGTCTCCCAGCTCATAAATGACCATCATACAACTAGATTGCATCAATCTCTGACACCTAGAAATTGTTTCTCTGTTCAAAACTAAAAAACTTGAGTTCACTTGCAACGCCTGCATGTATAAGCCATATTTCTTTTGAAAATTTCCCTAAAGTGTTCCAAAAATATCTCTAGTGTCACCAATTGTTGTAATAACATATAATCATGATATATGACTTAGAATATTACACACCAATAGCTAAAATTGATTTATCAAGCATGACCATCATCAAAATTGCAAAATACAAATGTAAGGTAGCTAGAGAGGTAGCGGGGGTGGAGGGGGGAGGCAGAGGGCCCATAGTGATAATAGTGGAGGCCATTAAATGTAAGGTAGACTAGGTCCACTATTTTATTGAATAAGGCCCACTATGTTAGTTAGATATACTAAATGGGTAGTTAGATATCATAAATGTAAGAGGGCTTCTTAGAAGATTCTACTTCTAGAAGATTCCTACTCTAGAATGTTCTTAGGGGATGGTAGCACTACATAAAGGGGTTCAAGCAATGTAATGAGACATGAAGAGAATTATTGTGTTTGGAGCTGAATCTCATTAGGAGGATGCCCCCTCGAAGAGGCAAGTGAAGAGGAGATGATTCCTTCCATAATAGGATCCATTGTACGGTGTTGCCCTACCTCAAGGGTTTGATAGTAATAAAGATGATTTTTCATATTGTTCTTGTATATATGTTGTGGTGATTTTGTATTCAGTTTTTGGTTATTAACAAGTTGTATCAGAGTACTTTCCTTGGCAGACATTGTGGGAAAATATTTTTTATTTTTGTAGATTTTTTTTTTCGGAGAAGAAAAAGGAGGGTCGTGACATTCTAGAAATTTTTGGTATATTTATGTGAAAACATTGTAGAAAAATGATGTATATATAAGTTCCTCTCAGAAAAACACCCAAGTTTAAAAAAAAAATCGTCTCAAACAGAGTTCGGGAAGTTAAGATATTGAAGTTTTAAAATCTACAATTTTCAGGGTTTTTTCTGCGGACGACAGTGCAATTTTTTTATTTATTTCTGTAACATTTGGAGGCCGAAATTGCCCAAAAAAATTATATATCTACGTTCCTCTCACAATTTCACCCACTTTAAAAAAACAATCAGCTGAAACGAAGTCCGGGAAGTGAAGTTATGAGCATTTTAAATTCAATAGTTTTTCAGGGTTTTTTCCGGAAAACACCACGATTTTCTGCAATAATTTATTGTTCTATTTTTGGGTTTTTTTCTTGACTACGGAGAGACTATAGAGTTCATAAATTTTCATATGGTGATCAAATGACTATTTATTCTCAAACCTTCAAAGAAATTCTACAGATTAATGAAGCATTCAAAGCCCAATTGTTCGACACATTGAATGACAGATTGGATAGCTTTGTAGATGTCCTCAATGGTAGTTTTCGTAGTATTCAATATTATTTGGATAAAAGGCAAGAGAGATTTATTATGGTGGACCTCAGGGATGAATATAATCAAGAAATATATTCTTGGTATGATTTTGAGGCCGATTGCGATGATTGGTATATGGATAGTTGTCGTTTCTGGGATGAGAACTACTTCATGTTTTATTTGATGACTCTACTCCACCTTCTGTAGAGAATATCAATGTCCCACATCAGGAGCTAGTTACCAGCGTCCAGCCTACATATTCTACAATGGTATTGTTTCTTACAGATTCATCTTTGATCATCTCCCACTATTTGAATGGATATTCTTATTTGGATCTACATGATAGGTGTTAGTATTGGGAGCATCATTTTCAGTTGGTTATTGGGTGCCGATATCTTCCATGTGGGGTTAACATGAACAATTGGACATGGGAACCTAGTTTATAATGACAGTTGGACTACTTCAGCATGGTGGCTACCATTTCTCAATGGG
>SNQJ01S0017861.1:29780-45896 GCA_010110895.2 Picea sitchensis | reverse complement strand
AATAGTGGAGGCCATTCAATGTAAGGTGGACTAGGTCCACTATATTATTATATAAGACCCACTATGTTAGTTAGATATAATAAATGAGTAGTTAAATATAATAAATGTAAGAGGACTTCTTAGAAGGTTATACTTCTAGAAGATTCCTCCTCTAGAATGTTCTTAGGGGATGGTAGCACTATATAAAGGGGTTCAAGAAATGTAATGGGACATGAAGAGAAGTATTGTGTTTGGAGTTGAAGCTCATTAGGAGGATGCCCCCTTGAAGAGGCAAGTGAACAGGAGATGATCACTTCCATAATAGAATCCATTGTACGGTGTTTCCCTACCTCAAGGGTTTGATAGTAATAAATAAGATTTTTCATATTGTTCTTGTATATTTGTTGTGGTGCTTTTGTATTCAGTCTTTGGTTATTAACATAAAAAAAAAGGAAACTGTCAAAACTTGACACATTTTAGGCATATGACTCTGACAAATTAACATTTCTCAATATCAAAGGAAACACTTTTTTTTTGGTCATTTGTATTATAGCTATGATTTTCTTACTGGGTGGTTTTTCCAAGATTGTACACTTGGAACCTTCAAAAATGACTCTATAGCCATGCTCATTCATCTGGCCTACACTTAGCAGATTATGTCTAAAACCAGGTACATAATAAACATCATGGATATCCTTCTTTTCATCTTTCTTGGTCAATACATAACTTACACCCTTGCCTAAAACATTCTTTTGATAATCATCTCCCAATTTAATTTGAGATGTGACAGAGCTATCTAAACTAGAAAACAAGTCTTGGTTACTTGTCATATGATTGTTGCAACCACTATCCAACAACCGGGTATCATGATTGTTGCTTGCTTATTCTATGACTTGACATGAGAAGAACATTGATTAATATGTTCCTTCTTCAGTGTTGGTAACATTTTCTATTCCTCTATCAGATATGCTTTCTTCTTTCTGCATTCACTTTCGTAGTGACCAAATTTCTTGCAATAATAACACTAGATCCTTGATTTGTTAGTCTATCTTGACCGATTAAATTTTTTTCCTCTCCCCCTTTGGTTTTGAGAGTACCTTTGTTCTGACTGTTCGCTCTGTTATGAAAATTCTGGAGTTGACCTTTCTCTTGTTTGAAAGGATCCTCTACCTCATCTTCCTCTACTTCTATTCCCTTGACCTTTTCCTATGCTTATGGAGGATTGAGACTGGAATGCATTCTCTAAAGATTCAATATATCCACTGAACGCATTTTCATGTGTTAAAAGAGATTCCACAAGTTCTTCAACTGTGAGTATTGACAGGTCTTCAACTCTTCTATGGAAACTACGACGATATTAAACTTATGAGGAAGGGTATGAAGTACCTTGTCAATGACTTTCTTCTCTTGAATGTCTTCTCCATGCATGCACAAGTGATTCACAGTGTTCGTGACGTGGGTCATGAAATGATCCACTTAATCAAAATTCTTCATCTATAGAGTCTAAAAAATCTTCTTGAGTGTCTGCAACTTTGCATTTTTGACTTTTTCTTTGCCATGATAGAAATGTTGAGAATATCCCATGCTTGTTTGGAATGATCTTCTGTTGCGAGTTTGAAGAAAATGTATTCCTCTAACCCTTGCTGAATGATCCACAGGGCTTTGTTGTCATTCTTCGTGATTTCTCCAAGAACATTTATTTGCGCATTCATCATTACTTGTAGATCCGTCAGACTTGCTTCCTTGAACCCATTAACTACTGTTTCCCAACAATCTTCAGACGAGAGAAAATTTTTCATTTTAATAGACCATACATTATAGTTCTTACCCATTAAAAATGGTCCTTGCGTAAGCGTTGGACTGTTGCTAGATGCGATGAATCTGTTGTTGACAGTTGGCTCCCCCTTTGTGACTTAAATGTTGACCAATATGTCTTTTCCTCTATCAAAACATAAAACCCAAAAGCGTTTTTCTTGCCTGGTCACACGGGAAGTTAGTCGCTCTTTATAGGCATGAGTTTGGGAAGTTGGTTGTGCTTTCTGCACTTGTTATGAGTGACAGAGCGACCCAAAGATCCTGTTCGCTCCTTTTGAACTTCCTAAGAGTGACCGAAATGACTTGGTTTCTCCTTCTGAACTGGCTAAGGCTTCGTCGCTCTTTGTACTAAGGAAGGGGGCGACCATCTTAAAATAACCAAATTGTTTAAGAGTTTTTCTTCCAATTTTCGCACCAGATTTCCCTGAAACGTTCCTCCTCCTATTGTGGGTTGATCAAGATTCAAATTTCTCTGTAATAGCTTGCAAATGTTTCTCCAATATTCGAAGAAAATTTCTCTGTAATAGCTTGCAAATGTTTCTCCAATATTCGAAGAGTCTTACTCCTCTGATACCATGTTCAATTTCAAGAAAAAGAAAGCATTCACAAAACATAGTATACACACAAAACAAAAGAGCTCTTGAGCTCTTCTTCACATTCATACATAAAATTAAATTCCAAATACATGAGACTATATTTTTTCTAGAATTCTTCATCCTTCACTTACCTAATAAATGCATATCCACCTATCTAATATGTGCATTTATAATATCTATCCATCTACTTATTCAAACAAGTAAATGAGGGAGAAATTACACCATTCAACACTCACGTGGCCTTGTGTTTTATGCTAAAGTTACAATGTTGATATGGTGGATTAATACACTAGAAACAATTTAAATGAATGAAACTGATCTCTGTAATCACAAGGGTGAGAAATGCTCACATGTATATTTATAATTGCAAGTTTTCCTCTCTGTTGTTGCTACTTCCCAGCTCAAAGTCTCTTTGTTTGTAACACAAGCTGCAAACTTTTGTCCAGTGTAAATGTATTGCAAGTATGAGTGTACAAACTTTAGTTGTTCATAGTATGGATCATAGGTCCCATTCAAAATTTGCATTTCATGCAGTCATTCCATTCTCCACTTGGAATGCGCCTCACATTGTTGGTTTAAAAACAAGCGAAGCGTTACATTCACCTATACGTGTCAGGTGCTTGTAGGTATTCACCTATACATTAAACTCAAGATGACTCCATCACCCAAATAAATTTTTATGTTTGAATATCTTTTATGCCAATGGCGGAACATAGAGCCTGGAGCTGGAGTTCAAACTCCACAGCGCAAACTCCACTATAGTTTTATACTATATTAAATTTAATAGTTTTATCTTATATTAGAATCCCGCTAAGCGTTCTTCGAACATTGTGATTAACTAAATAATGGAACATTGATTTATAACAGTTTGTTTGGTGAGGGTGTTTTACAATAGAATACTAATTTCGGAGAAGGAATTTTAGAACATTGTGACTAACTAAATAATGGAACATTCATTTATAACAGTTTGTTTGGTGAGGGTGTTTTACAATAGAATGCTAATTTCAGAGAAGGAATTTTCTACAATAGTAGAGAAGCTGGAGAGAAGATTTTTACGACGCGGACTAGGTATGAAAACCGCTGGAACACACCTCTTCTCTCAATACAAGTATCAAAAGGTTACCTAGTTCTGTTTTTCTTACCACTGTTACATTTTTCAACGTTATGATTCTATGAGATATTAGCAAACACTAATGGGAATAAAAGAGAGCACCACACATTATGATTAATATTATATAATAGCATGATATTAAGTTACTATTAAAATTATACATAAGTTGACACTAAACTTCTCAGAGAATTCCGCAAAGAATGGCACCCAAACCAACGCTGGAAGGCATGGTGCCTCATAAAGACAACACGATTTCTCTCTCTCTGATATGGAGAGATTACAATGGTTGGCTAAGTCATCGTCATCAAACATTTGAAGGGACTGATAGTTGCAACATAAAAAGTTTGGGTATCATAAAAGGGACTGATAGTTGCAACATTTGAAGGGACTGATAGTTGCATCAAGCTATTGTGTTGCGCTAGGCTACATTAATTAATATATTCTAATTAACCTGTCTATAAAATTGTTACAATAACTTAATTGCCGTTGTCAATGATAACTTTATAATAATCAAAAGCACTCACATTAATTAATATCTTCTAATGAACCCGTCTATATTTATACATTTCAAGAGTAAAAGGGCTTTCTATTTCCATTATATTATAATGAATGTTTTTTTATTAAAAACAGTTATTTAACTTCACATTTTTCACTCATAACATCATCGGTTACAAACGTTACTTGTTAGAAGACATTTTGAATATTTCATATTTTTAACTAATAACATCATCGGTTACAAACATATTACTTGTTAGAAGACAATTTGAATATTTCCTCTCAAGAAATTAAATTCCGAACATTATTTAGTAGGCTTCAAAATTTGTTTGCTCCAAGGCAACATGTATTTTTCTAGAACATAACATGCGATGTAGTGCTTTTTCTTTTTCTTTTGTAGTTTGTAGCTTGATCCCTCCACCCAGTTTTAGTACTTGTATCGAGTGCCATCTATCATTTCAAAAAAAAAAAAAAAATGATTCAATTACACTTGAGCACCACCGAGATTGTCACATAGGTTACTTTCTCAATAGCGTTTTTTATTTTAATCACATAGTTGCAATCCTTTAGATTCCAATTTCATTGTTGAACACATTAGACTTTGCCAACAACACATAATATCCATTAATATTTAAGGATTTTAGGTTCATCTTTAGCTTCTTTTTTTTTCTCTTTTCAATTTTTTTTTGGATTTTCAACAACATTTCTGTCACAATTTCTCTTAAGCATACATTGTGTTTCATACATACGATATATTCATAAGGGTCAAATACCTTAAGGAAATCACTCACACAATTATATCGAAAATAAATACACCAATGTCTTATATGGTTAAAACTTTTTAAGAGGGAAATAGTCCATGGCGCCAACCAACACGACCACTTGAAGCAATATATTCATACAAAAGGAAAATAATTTACAAATGAGTCTCATAATTGATCATTAGAAAATGACCCTCCATTCTCTTTAAATAGAGATCATGGACCAATTAGGTGTTAATATACAAATCAATATAGTCATTAGTATTGAGGAGAAGGAGAACCATTAGATCAATTTATGGCTTGAACATATATGTGACCGTTAGATTAGGATAGGATTGAAGGATTTACAAAAATGATACAATAGGAGAAAGAATGATGCATTAAATCATATTCCATCTTAATGACAACTCCTGAAACTCCTAACATAGATTGAATTTTGGAAAATTTCTCTTTTGTAAGAGACTTACTAAAAATGTCTACAACTTGATCATTTGTAGGGAAACAGTGCACTTCAAGAACATGATCCTCAAGAAGCTTTATGATGAAGTGCATGTGTATTTCAATGTGTTTGTTGTGTTGATGTTGAAGTTGATCTCTGGTGATATGAATAGCACTTTGATTGTCACACTAGAGTGTAATTGGATGTTCTGGTTGGAATCCAAATCCTGAAAGAAGCGATGATTTTAGGGGCTAAATTTTGTTCATGGGCTAACTTTCCATGGTTTTTCCAAAAAAAAGATTCGCTATTTTAAAATTGATTCACCCAAATTCTATAGGATAAAATTATTTTACCTTAAAAATCGCCAAAATTTTATACAAACAATATAAAATCCTTAGAAATTTGAATATTTTTACAAAAATATCACCAAATATTTATAGTTGGCATATGCAGGATTTCTAAGATTTGCCAAGGATTCTATGTTTTAAAATAAATTTCCATCCTTAAAATCATCCCTGCGTGAAAGGATTTGATGAAGCCAAAGATCTTCTTGACTTGCACTAATTGTTTCTTGATACTCTGCTTCTACAAGAAAAAGAGAAAGGACATGTTTGTTTTTACAAGTCCAAGTGATAGGTTTGAAACTAAAACTAAAAACATAACCTACAGTAGACTTCCAATAATCATGGTTTCCAACCCCATTAGAATCAATGAAATCAAACAATAAAGGATCCCCCTTTGAACTTTAATGTATCCCAAATTGAATTATACCCTGGATATACTAAAGAACCCATTTTGTTGTTTTGAATGACTCTCATGGGGCGTTTTCATATATGGGAAAGCAAGACCAACTACAAAGGAAATATCAGGATAGATATGAGCCAAATACAAAAGGATATTAGTTAATTAATAGTATAAAGTGACATCTAATTAAGGTGTAGTATAAATGGCACCAAGTTTAGTTCCATATTAGAAGGGAGATGGAGCTAGTAGACATTACTCTATGTGAAAGCGGTGAAGAAGGTCGCATGCATACTTGGACTAGGAAAGTTAAATTCCTTCCTTGGTTTGCAAGACTTGGAGGCCAAAAAAATAACAAAATTTATTAAGTCTGTCATGTATTATGAGATGGTTACCTACTTACTTGGAATAGACATTGGGGTCAGAATGACATCCATAAAATCCATTGCTAAGAATTTTTTTATCAATTATAACATACCAATCCTAAGGAGATTGTTTAAGGCCATAGAGATATTTATTAAGAAAACAAACAAGCCTGGATTCATCCTGAATATAGCCAAGAGTTTGTTCCATGTAAATTTTTTCTTGCAAATCCCAATGAAAGAAGGCATATTTTAAAATCCATTTGGTGGACCTCCCATTTATATGAAGTGGCTAGAAATAGAAAAAGGAGGATGGAATTAATTTTGGTTATAGATGTAAATGTTTTAGTATAGTCAATTCTTTCTACCTAAGAAAATACTTTGGAAACTAATTGAACCTTATGTATTTCAACACTTCCATATGATGCATACTTATTTCTATACACCCATTTACATTTAAAATTGTTTATTCCTTTTAGAAGAGATACAAGATCCCAAAATATCCTTCTCCATTAAGGAATAATATTATTCATTCGTTATTGCATCCCAATGTATATGGATAGAAGGTTCTACAAATGTTAATGGATCACGAGTCTTTCAAACTTGAGTGAAAAAAGAGGAGACTTGCTAGAATTATGAACATGTAGAACCTTGATCCAAAGGATCACTTGCAAGATCGCTAGTCGCATCTCGTGTTGTATGGACCCATCTAGGAAGATATGGTGTTGGTGCAGGTTCATGTTCAATGAACCCAATTTGAGGAAGGTGAGTAGGTAGAGGTGGATTTTCATCCTCATTGTCATCATCTAAAGAAGAAACAAGAATAGGAAAAACTAGTAGAAAAGTTGGGAATATAATATGGCATAATTGTTGAAGATACATTACAATTCGAAGATGGGACAAACTCCAAATTAGGGTTGTAGGTTGTAGGAGAAGGAGAATGATTAGATCAATTTATGGCTAGAACATATCTGTGACCATTAGATTAGATAATTACAATGCACACTAAAGAAACACACTTTACCCAAAGACACATAGTTGATCTTAACTAAATCCCAAGTGTCTAAAACCCTAGCATACCCCTTAAGAATAAGTTGGGATAGGATTGAAGGATTTACAAAAATGATACATTAGGAGAAAGAAGGAGGCACTAGATCATATTCCCTCTTAATGACAAATTCTGAAACTCCTAACATAGATTGAATTTTGGAAAATTTCACTTTTGTAAGAGACTTAGTGAAAACGTCTACAACTTGATGATTTGTAGGGAAATAGTGCACTTCAAGAACATGATCCTCAAGAAGATTTATGATGAAGTGAAAGTGTATGTCAATGTGTTTTTTGTACTGATGTTCAAATTTATCTTTGCTGATATTAATAACACTTTTATTTTCACACGAGTGTGATCAAATGTTCTAGTTGGAATCCAAATCCTGAAAGGATTTGATGAAGCCAAAGATATTCTTGAATTTCACTAATTTTTTCTTGATACTCTGCTTCTACAAGAGAAAGAGAAAGGACATGTTTATTTTTACAAATCCAAGTGATAGGTTTGAAACTAAAACTAAAAACATAACATACAATAGACTTCCAATCATCATGGTTTCCAACCCAATCAGAATCAATGAAATCAAACAATAGAGGATCCCCATTTGATCTTTAATGTATCCCAAATTGAATTGTACCCTGGATACACTAAAGAACCCATTTTGTTGTTTCCAATGGCTCTCATGGGGTTTTTTCAGATATGCGGAAACAAGACCAGTTGCAAATGAAATATCGAGATGGATATGAGTCAAATACAAGAGAATATTAGTTAAATAATAGTATAAAGTGGCATGTAATTCAGGTTTAGTATAAGTGGCACCAAGTTTAATTCCATATTGGAAGGGAGATGGAGCTAGTTTACATTACTCTATGTGAAAGCGGTGAAGAAGGTCACATGCATACTTGGACTGGGAAAGTTAAATTTCTTCATTGGCATGTGAAAGCGGTGAAGATTGTCACATCCATTCTTGGAATGAGAAAGCTAAATTCCTTCCTTGGTTTGCAAGACTTGGAGGACAAAAAAATAACAAAAATTTCTTAAGTTTGTTAGATCAAATTTCTTCTTAAGGTTGGATTTTAGGTGTTAAAAGTTTGGGGTCACTACTAGTGAGTATAAGGCCATCAACATAAAGAACACGTATTATGAGATGGTTGTATATTTTAACCTTGTACAATATTTAATGAAAACAATTTTTCAGTAAAAGAACAAAAAATATACAATGGAAAATACAAACATTACACAACGATTTTTCCCCTGAAAACCCAAACCGGTAAAACCAACATATTCTATATTCATTCATAGTGATACATTGTTTACAATAAAATATACATATAAGAGCTATTGACATCCAAAACCCTAACCCAAAGACCTGGATTAGTCAAAAACCCTAATTCCTTAACCGAAAATAGAAAATCATCGAAAAAAACCATGTGCCGAAAAACCTCCCAACAATGGACACAAAAATCGAGGCAACATGAAAAATGAGGCAAACATGCGACATGTTTCCCATGGAAAAAAATATAACACATACCCAAAATTCTCCCACTTGTTGTTTTCTTTGCATATAGGGGGTTACAAGGTTAAATAGTTAACAATCCATCTCAACAATGCCCATGGATTCTCTACACCAAGAGAACTTCTCATTGCTCACAGATTTTGTTAATGAATCTGTAACATTCTTCAAAGTGTCCAGCTTCATCAAAAACACTTTCTTTTATTCAACCATGTCTCTCACAAAGTGATATGGAATATCAATATGCTTTGTCTTTGAATGATAAGTCAGGTTCTTCACCATAAAAATTGCACTGTGAATGTCACAATCTATCCTTACATCTTGTTGTACCAACCCAATACCTGAAAACAATATTTGTAACCATATTGCTTCCTTACTTGCATGAGTGGTTGCCATGTATTCAAATTATGTAGTTGAAAGTGGCACTACAACCTATCTTTTTCTCATCCAACTTATTGCTCCTCCAAACAGGTTAAACACATACCCACTTGTATATCTCCTACGATCCATATCTCCAGCCGAGTCTGCATCCACAAAGCCATGTATATCCACCACTTTTTCCAATTCCGATCTTCCTTGGTAGCACAATCCATAGCTAGCAGTGCCACAAAAATACATGAAAACCCTTTTTACTGTTGTCCAATGCTCCTTCCCTCGTTTTGACATATACCTACTCAAAACTCCCATTGCATGTGCAATGTATGGTCTAGTACATACCATTGCATATATTAAACTACCAACTGCACTCACATATGGAACATGAGACATGTCCTCCTCCTCTTCACATGTCTTGGGACATTGGTCCACAAATAACTTTACACCAACAAGAATAGGGACCTTGACAGTTTTACATTCCTTCATATTAAACCTTTGCAATATCGTCTCGACATATTTTCTTTGATTTAACCAAAATTTATTCTTTTTCCTATCTCTTTTAATTTCCATGCCCAAAATGAAATTTGAAGCATCGAGATTCTTCATGTGAAATTTAGAACACAAATGAGTTTTCAAATCCTAGATAATATCCTTGGTGTTTCCTATTACCAACATGTCATCCACATACAAGAACAAATAAATCAAATGATCACCAATCAATTTAAAATACACACAATGATCCTCTTTGATTCTTGTGAAGCCAAGTCCCATCATATAAGTATCAAATTTTTGATACCACATCCTTGGTGATTTTTTTAAACCATACATGGACTTTTTCAGCTTGTGTACGAGCTCCTTCTTTCCCTTCACAACATAACCTTATGGTTGCTTCATATAGATTTATTCTTACAAATATCCATGTAGGAATTTTGTCTTCACATCGATCTGTTCTACTTCAAAATCAAATGAAGCAACAACAGATAACATAAATCTTATAGAGGTTAACTTGGAAACATGAGAAAAAAATCTCACCAAAATTAATTCCCTCAACCTGGGAATAACCCTTTGCTACTAATTGATATTTGTATTTCTCCACTTTTTCTTCTGCATTCAACTTATTTTTAAATACCCATTTGTTGCCAATGGGATTTCTTCCAGTCGACAAATCCACTAGATCCCAAACCTCATTCTTATCCAAGGATTCCATTTCTTCGTCCATGTCCTTTTTTCAGAGATTTCCATCCTCTGAATCCACTGCCTCCCTGTCAGTTCTAGGACCATCATCAGTAATAGACAAAAACAAATTTGAATGGAAATCAGATGGAGTATACCTTTCCGATAGCCTTCTTTCTTGAACCGCTCTCTTCAATAATGGAGTATGAGGATCTTCTTCTTCAGATTCTTGTTCTTCTGTAGAGTATGATTCATCATCCTTTAAATGAAACTCTATTTTCTCTGGTTCTTCCTTACTTGGTAGGACTTCATGTTTAAAAACATCCTTCATCTCTCTAAATACCACTTCTCGGCTATACACTACCTTCTTAGTTTTTGGGTTCCAAAGCTTATAACCTTTCAGACCATCTTTATATCCAATAAAAATACACTTTTCAACCTTCTTATCTAGCTTACTCATGTTTTCCTTTGAAACATGAACATATGCATCACAACCAAATACCTTGATATGTGTGAGAGAAGGTTTCTTACCAGTCCATACCTTTTTTGGAGTCTTGTCATCCAACGCTGATGAGGGTGATCTGTTGACTAGGTAACATGCAATACCCACTGCCTCTGACCATAATTCTTGCCTCAACCCGACACCACTGAGCATTCACCTTTATTTTCCCATCAATGTTATGTTCATCCTTTATGAAACTCCATTCTACTGAGGTGTATATCGAGTAGTATTATGCCTTGCTATACCCCACTTCTTACAGAATTATTCAAAATCATTCCCGCAGAACTCTCCTCCATTATATGTCCTTAGCACCTTAATTTTTTTCTCTGTTTGACTCTCAACAAGAGCCTTAAACTCTTTAAACCTGTCAAAGACTTCATATTTATTCCTGAGGAAATATATTCAAGTATTCCTCGAGAAATCATCTATAAATGAGACATAGTACACAGATTTTCCCAATGATGGGACCGACCCATGTCCAAAAACATCACTATGAACTAGCTATAAAATTCCTTCTGGCCTTGTTGCATCGGAAGAGAATCTTACTCGATTTTGTTTCCCATGTACAAAATGTTCACAGAAATCAAAATACAAAGAGAAGTTAGACATAACTTCAACCATACCTTTACTGTGTAGTAGTAAAAGACTCTTCTCTCTGATCTTCCCTAGTCTTTAATTCTACAACATAAACTTTTATCCATAGACTGTAGGATTTATTTCCTCTTCAAATCCAATATAAGGAACAATGGAACTATTACACCCATCACTAATAGTTCTTCCTTTCAGCTTATACATAGTTGCAAACCAAACTCCCTTCAACAACACCATTTCTCCTCGAACCATCCTATAGGTTTCCTTTTCAAATATTGTTTTTACCCCTGCATCGTCCACTTTTCTTATAGAAATCAAATTTTTGGTCAATCCTGGGATGTGTAGAACACCAAGTAGTGTTCTAATCCTTCAATCTATGAGACTCAACTTAAATTTTCCTCGACCTATGATTATGGTTTTCGAGTCATCACCTAGGAAAGCATTACCTCCATCATACCTTTCATATTCACAAAACCACTCCCTGCCGGGAGTCATATGAAATGATGCACCTGAGTCAACCAACCATGCCTCTTGATCTGCATGTGTTCTTGAAGAATCCAAGTACACATCCCCTCCTTCTTCCTTGAAGGTCTTTAATTTAGTAGAAGGAGATTCTTCAGATCCCTTCTTTTTCTCAACTTTGGATCTACACTACTTCTTGTAGTGCCCTTGTTTTCCACATCTCCAACATACCTTTACAAAATTTCCAGGATATTTATATCTACCCTTAGACTTAGATCTCCCACTGATTGAGAAATTATATCTATTTCTTTCCTGGGAGCATCCTCTTGCAAATAATGCATTTGTGCTATGTCCTTCCATGTTCTTCTATCTCATCTCCTCCGACAACAAGGATGATACCACTTCATAAAACTTCAAGGAAGTTGTATTACTACCTATGGCCACAACTAAAATATCCCACGAGTTTGGTAGAGAACACAATAAACTGATACATTTATGTTCATATGAAATTTGAATCTTAATAGATACTAACTAACTTAACACATAATTGAAAGCGTTCAAATGTTTTTCCACCGAGTCTCCATCTCTCATCCTCATATTATATAACTTCTTTATCAGGAATAGTTTATTTACTAGGGACTTAGACTAATACAACTTCCCAAACTTATCCCATAAATCCTTGGGTGTAGATTCCTCTAACACATTCAGTAATATTGAATCAGAGAGACATAGTTGGATTGTTCTCTTCGCCTTCTGATCCAACTTTTTCTAGTCATCTATTGAGGTTCCTGTAGGTGCAGTACCTGGATCTACTGCAATCCACTTATCTTTGTCCACCGACAGATCTTCCATTTTATTATTGATTTCATATCGGACGACGCTTGTAGCTTCTTCCACAATCTTAATAATCATCCACTTGTTAATTTGATAGGATCAACGATCCTTTACAATGATCGATAATCACTTGGATCTCATTAAAATCTTGTTCAAAATTTGATGTTCTTAAAAGAACATTTCTCTTGAGGATTGTCCTTCTCAATCTGGAGACACATTTACACCATATGCAGAGATAACATTTGTATACATGATCATTCCACGAAAAAATTTCTTAACTGACACTCAACTGAGTATTCATTTCTCATTCAACATAATACTATACACATATTACAAAGGTATTTGAAGACTTCTTGGTTTGTCTCAACCTCTTTATCCCCATTTCTCCCAAAATGGCACATCTTGCTCTACAAGACCTAATTATACACTTTGATGTCCAATCCTTCTATATGGCCCCATTTATAGTAATTATCCCTCTCTCCCTTATAAATGTCCTAATTCACTATACTTGGCCAACCCCTATTGCCTTCATGCTTACAATATTTTTACAAAAGCATCCGGAACTAGAATTAGTTCATATCCAAAATAATGTCAAAAATAAATCCCTATGGATCCTCTAGATTCACAAGATCCTCTAACGAGCATTAACTCTAGGATACTCAATCCTAAAGAGATCTTGTTTGTTCCTAAGATATCTCTAACTCACTCAATTCTCAACATCTCTCCCTCATGTTCTCACACATTTTAGAACATTTACAAATTTAATCATGTCACTCTCATTAATAAATCATATCCTATGTCTCTCTTCTCAAAACCAATAAAACATACGAAAATACAAATAATTCAAGCATAGGGAACCCACTCCCTAGGAAATCAAAGATCGCCTAAGTCTCATCAAATGTACAATATTTTGGGAGGAAACATGGTCTTGCATCAGAACCCCCGAGAACAAAAATTGTTTGAGATATCCTAATCATGAACTCTAATGGTTGGAGTCCTCATGGATCCCAAACTTTATGTTGTAGTTATATTTTTTCTTTGCCTCTTTTCCAGTATCTTGTTGTTTCTTCTAATTATTTAGGCTTTCAAACTTTATTCTTTTGTTGACCACTTGCTTTTTTAATGCAAAGTTCTTGAGTCAGCTAAATTTTTTTGCTTGATGTCCTCCTCTTTCTGTTGTACCTTTTATTAGATGGCTTCCTCATCAGCTTCCATAACATATCAATTTCATCATCCAACATTTTCCTTGGCTGAAAGTCACTTCTCCTTTGCTGTTGTGCATACTTTTGAGCCTCTTCCTCATTATTTTCCAAGACAATGTATTCTTCCTCCAAATTTGAATTTACATCTGGAATATGTAGCCTTTGACTCACTATCTTCTCCTCCAAGAATGTCAATTCTTCATACAATTCAACAAAATTATCTTGAATTGTATCTTCCATGCAATATTCCTCTTTTGGGTCTTCCGTCATCTATTCTTCCAAATATTCTACCTATTCTTCTATATGTCCTTCCTATGACAAAAGTTTGTCTTCTATAACTTTAATGGCTGAAAACGCTTCGAACATGTCTTCATGAGATGAATTTCCATCTTTTGTATCTGCATAAATTCTTTAAAATAATATTGTTTCATCTTTTCTTAGAACAGAAATTGAACTATGTTCTACTTGAACCTCCTCACAATCTACATGCATGCTCCAACTATTAAGTTCAAAATCATAAGACCCTTGAATTTTTGTTTCTTTCATCATCATCATTCATTGAATAATATCTTTATCTTTTTCTTTTTATGAAAAAATTTCTCCAACTAAAGTTTTATCATTGTCCTACTGATTATTACAAGTCTTCAATTGATTTTCTTTATCATCTTCTCATGTTACATTAGTTTCCTCAACATCTCCAAGGTCTACAAATACATGTTCAACCAAAAATTCCTCTAAGTTAGTCACCTTATTTAAGATCTTAATTTATTTATCAATATGCACAAACACATCATCCAATTGATGTTCATCACCTGCCAAATGTGAAAACATACACAAGGCTCTTCATCTGTTGTTGCAACTACCATATCACCATGTTGATATGAACTATTCCAATAGTTCATGAGACTGTCAAGAAATATCTCCTCAACATCCTCATATTCATCTTCCCTAAGGACCATTACTTGTTTAGTTTCATATACAAAAAAATCCATTCCATATTCAACTTCTCTGAGTTCTTCATGTACTATGGAAAACATACTTTTCCTTAGCTTCACCTATAGTGAATTCCATCTCACCTTCTTCTTCTTCTTCCTCATTGTACAACTATATATCTGGTCTTCCCCATATTATTGTAGTCATTCCTCTAGTACCCTAGGATATACTTTCAACTCATCCATATCCCTCTCAAATTCCACATTAATCATCCTCCTTACTCAAATTCCTCATTACTAATCCTGCACACACTGAGCGAACTTATTCTTTGAGGACACTTGCTCGCAAGTGATCCAGATTATTATACTATTAAACATTTCATTTGGATTATGAGGCGTATGGGTTGATGACATGTTGTTTTGTTGCATTGACATAGACAAGTGTTATTGACTCGGTTTTACTGAGTGTGTAGGATTTTGGACCTCGAGGATGCAAAGGCATCGATGGAACCCCTTGGACTCCGGATCGAGTTAGGGAGTAAAATATTGGGGTATGATTGTTTTATATGTGATATTAGTGCATTTGATTAGATGATATGATTATGGATATATTTTTGACATGATTCATTGATGATGCAGGTGGACGATAGCTTGCTGACTAGAATCACATGGGGAGTAGAGGGGTCATGCAGGAATACCAGAGATGTTCAGGGAGAGGTGTGGACAATATCCCTACCACAACCTACTAACACTTCCACCATGGCTCGAATTGTAGGTTAACGATTACCTAGTTCGAGATGACCCACGATGTCGTGAGGGCAGACATCGACAATCGCTCACGATGATTCTAAGGGGCATGCAATAAGGCATGGGCGTTATTCCTTAGAGGCCCTTAGTCTCCCACAAGATCACCTGGTGGAGTATTGATTCTAGGGGTTTTTGATGTCTACCAAGTCATTCAAGAGGCGAGTGGCACCCTTGGAGCATGTAGTGTGTTCTGAAGGGCATGTTGCGCAAGTGAAACAGAAAGAGGCGACTGGCACCCTTGGAGCACCTAGTGCGTCCTGAAGGGCACGTCGCGTTGTTATTTAATAAATGGATAAACCTAGATGGATTTAGGATGAATAACGTGTTAAGGAATATTTAAAACTATTCCCCTAATAAAATGTCACCCAGCCTAGGGAA
>SNQJ01S0017860.1:177894-198824 GCA_010110895.2 Picea sitchensis | reverse complement strand
TTAGAAAAAAAAAATAAAAAAAAAAATAGAAAATAGATGAAAAATAAGCATTTAAAAAAATAATGTAGAAACATTATGGATCGGAAAATTTAAAATATCAAAATACCACCTAAAAAGGGAGGGTGGGTGCTACCCGTAGCACCATTTTTAAAAACTGAGTAAAAAATGTGACCCCCCCCAAAATGAGAACTATGTGGTAACTATGTTATAAATGAGTTAAGGTTGGTTGATCAAGATTATCATGCTTAAATGACCATGATAGTGGATGAATTAGGCTTTATTTCCCAAGGCAATGAATGAGTCAAGTTTGATCAATCAAGATAATAGACAAGTTAGGCTCGCTCTACCAATATTATTGAGCTTGGTAGTATAGGAATCATGTGTAACTAGCCAAAGTAGATCTTGATCAAGTTGTACAACTTAGGCTCAACTTGATTAATGATATGGTTGACCAAGATTATTAAGGATTGATTACCCATGATGATAGATGAGTCAAGCTTGATTGACTAAACCAATGAATGAGTTAAGATTTATCATTCATTACAATAGATAAGTCAAGATCACCATGCTTCTAGTTAGCAAATGAGGCATAAGCAATTGAGTGAATTAGAGCTTAATCAACAACCCTAGTGGATGAGTCATACAACTTAGGATCAAATTGATTAACAATTTGGTTGACCAAGGTTATAGGGCTTGATTGGCCATGGTAGTAGATGAGTGAGGATTGATTGGTTAAGGTAATGAATTCCCCAAGCTTAATCAATCAAAACAATAAACAAGTGATTATCAATAATCAAGATTATTAGGCTTGGTAGCAAAGAAGTCCTACAATCAACTAAATTGGAGCTTGCTCAACAAATCTAATGAATTAGTCATATGATTTGTGGTTGACCAATGGACAACTAGTGATCAACTTGATCTAGTTGTAAGATGCAAATCGAAATCTAACTTAAAAAGTTCATATTTATTAAATTATGGGTGTGAAAGCATGAACATAATGAAACAAAAGCACACAAAAGAAGCAATGATTGTATTAATGTGTAGGGTTATTGTACATTGCTTTGTGAAAGAGAGTGTGGGATAGAAAATAGAATGACTATCTATTTGCTACTTGTCATAAACCGTAGTATCATACTTCAATGAAATTAAGCTTTCTCGTATGAAAATTCCCATAGAATTCCACTGACTTGATTTTTTTTTTTTTTTTTTGTCTAAATTTGGATTTAATTGGATTAACCATACCAACTTTGAATTAATAGAATTTCATCTTACAATTCATTTTGGTATTCAATTTTCACATAATCTGTAATGCCCTTAAAAAAACATATTTCCCACCAAACAATTGCCATCTCTCGCCATTTATAAAGGTTAGTCCCACAAACTAAAACGCATGTGAAGAGATTGATTTCTCTTTCTTATGCACTACACGTGAGGAAATCACTCAAGTGCAAGGAGGAATTTCCATGGTCAATCTTTATCTCAACTAAGATTTGAAGAAAGAATACTCAAAGGGATGTGGGGCTTGTAACCTTCAAGTTCATGACCTACATTTTTAATCATTTTTTACTATTAGTGTCATAACCTTTTAGACTCTAAGTCCCTCATTTTATTTGAATTATGTTACCATTGTGTTCTTAGGGTCTCTATTTGTCCCTACTCAAAATTGTCATCTTTTCTTTTTATCTGTACTTGTTACTATTGCTTCCCTTTGTTACTATTGCCTCCCTGTACATTTTTATTTGTAAATTTATTTAGCACACTTTTCTTAATAATTTGTTACTATTAATGTCACATCCTTTTAGACTCTACTCTCATTCTATTTGAATTATGTTATTCTTTGTTCTTTGGTCTTAGGGTTTCTATTTGTCAGTACTTAAAATTGTCATCTTCTATGTCTTTTTATTTGTATTTGTTATTGTCGTTTCCCTATGCATTATTATTTGTAAATGTATTTAGGGTGCTCCTTTCATATGTTCTCCATGCCCTACAAAATTATTTATATTTGTTATAATTACTTGATCTATCTATATTCCCTTGTAATGTAATGAAATGTACTATTATCTCAATCATTGTTGAGTGTGCATGTGACTTCTAGAACTTGGTGTGCATGTGACTTCTAGAGCTTGGTGTGCCTAGTGCCTTTTTGCAACCAAACATTGAGATTTTGAGGTGTTTCCCCTCGACCCCCATATTAGTAATGATGGGAGATAACAAGAGATATTTTGAGGTGTTGCCCCTCAACCCCCCTATTAGCAATGATGTGAGATAACAAGGGTTGTTGTCCCTTGGAACCGGGGCATTGCATGTCTCAATGTTGTAGCATCCATATCACAAGGATGTGGCATCTATATCACAAGGATGTGGCATCCATATCACAAGGATTGAGCTTAGCTTTGAGGAAGGTAGTGGATAATTCAATTCATTTAGCCACTTTAGTCTATAAGTAACTATAGAAATTGATAGTTTCATTAAAAGAAGTCTTTGAAAGAGAAAAAGGCTAAACATTTTACTTGGACATTTTTTTTGTTTGCTATCACCATAATTAATTAAATTGTTATTTTTAATGTAAAAATAAATTCAATCTATGATTATGTAAGTTTCCAGAGTTTATGAAACGTGAAAACTCCACTCATCATCAGGGACAAGAAAAACTATGATGGATGGAGTGTCCATTCCAAAAGTAAAACTTTTCATAACACAGTTTTCTCTAGAAAATTTCAGCTATCATTAAATTCAACACCCTTAAATACCCACACTACACCCAAATAACTAGATAGTATTCTTAAAACATTTAACTGCAACCTTATGGGCCAATCCTTACTTTGTTGTTAATAAAGTTGGTCTCGCAGTGCACTAGAACTTCCGAGAAAAGGGAAAAAGCGAGAAGATCGCACTCGCCCCTACCCTAAAACTTGTGCCACAAGTGAGCCCCCCAAAGAGCAGAGGATGACATGCCCTTATTTTTATTCACACGATCATGCTCAGAGAATTTGCAGAACATGTTGCACATCAAAATTCCTCGCAGGACAGCCACATGCCGAGGAAAGAAAAGATAATACATATCGATATGGCTGCGTATGCAACACACACGAGGACGCTGCGTGACCCATGCACGGATTGAAGCATAGCAGAGCCAGCCAGAGTCACATGGGAGTGGACAAATACGGTTTGTTTAAACAAGTACGGAACCATGTGCCACCATGTGCCTTACCGTTACAGGCAGTACGAGGCATTTGTTTTATCAGAGGCCCACGAAGCAAAGCAGCCATGGCTCACGCATATTCCCTGGAATTATCAACACAACCACCCAAATAACCGCACCACCCATGCCTCAGACCGCTGGAGATTTAATGCCTTTCTGATCATCTGGGTGGCCTTAACCACCGTCGTGGCCTTAGCTGGCTTCGCCAGGCTGAACGACCCGGCGTTATATGTACTTAAATCGGTTACCCACATGCAAACCCAGTCTGCCCCACCAGGCTTTTGCTGAGATAAATGTTTCCAGACCCTTATAAGAGTTGGTTGAGGCAACTTCATTTCATGTTAAGATTGACCTTGAGGAAGTTGAATTTATTATCTCTGTTAAGATTGAGACTTGCAGTAGTGAAGTAGTGAGATTTGAAGGTAAGGTGAAGCAGTAGTGAAGTAGTGAGATTTGAAGGTAAGGTGAAGCGCAGTTGTTTGAAGAAGAAATCATGTCGCTGACAAGTTTAGACACAAGGAATCCTGCTACCATTAAGGTAGCTACCTCGGTTCGAAGAGTTCAAGGCTCTGGTTCGATCCGTTTTTATCGAAGAAGGTTTTTGGCATGCAAAAAACCTAACCCTAAATCCGCTTCTCGGACTGTTTCCAAAGTTTCATGTTTCAATGACAAAAAACCTATCGGCAAGAGGCTGAGAACTTTGCAGAGCCTTATTCCCGGAGGCAGGAATATGGAGGCTCCAGAAGTGCTCTTCCATCAAACGGCCGATTACATTCTCAAGCTCAGAAGCCAAGTGCAGTTCCTGGAATTCCTGACGAATCTGTACTCAAAGTCTGTGGATCATAGTCTCACAGATGAGTCTTGTGGCCCTTCAGGTGTCGATAACCTTTGACTAAGATGATACAATGTGCTTTCGTAAACTAGGTCCTGATCAACGCAGCGCCGAGAGGTAATTAAAACCCTTTGCAGATTCTGGAGCTGTATGAATTTTCTGTGGTTCATTGTTGTGAAGATTGCATCATGTGACACTATAGCAGAGTTTTGTGTTTTCAGCTCGGAAGTTTTGGGGGAGCTGTTTGTTGGGTTCATTGATGAATGTATCATGTATGGATACGTGTATTAACATGCAGAGACAGGAGAAAACTGAAAGTTAGTTATTGATCAGTTTCAAATTTGTTTTGGGCAGATCCTGTACTAGTTTTTTCTCAGATTTGAAAGTCTAGATAGCCTTGGAGGATGCCCTCGTTTTTTTGGAACACCTGGTTACGAAACATGATTTTTTTTTAATCTCTTTGGCTTATTATGGAATGGTGTCTTCAGCACTCATGGGTAGAGTTTCAGATTCCTTCTGATTTGCACTGCATTTTGAAATATGGCTTGGAATGTTGGGTTTTTTAACAAATATTTAATTTTCTCGAACCGAAGAAGTGTGCACTGATAGTATAAAAGTGGTACAATATGTGAGAATTGTTTTTAATAAATATTCAGTCTTCTCCTTGAACTCAGCATTGAATGTATAAAATAGCAGAACACATCTTGGTTACATGCGGTTAAAGATCTATACAACGCAACTGAGTGGAAAATACTCTCATAAACTAGAGGGCGTTCATACCGATGAAGTAGAACAAATGCACATTAATCAGACACAGCTTCCGATCCAATCTCATTTTACTTATTACTGTTTCACCTGGTTTATTTATGAGGCGTACATATCCCACTGTGTAGATCCGATTTCATTTTATTTATTACTGTTTCACCTGGTTTATTTATGAGGTGTATACATATCCCACCGGGTATTTATGAGTTTTCTGTTGGGTGTTCGTTAATTACCATTCCTATTTTCATAGTCTCAATAAAATATGCTTAGTGAGTTTGGTTATAAAAGAGAATAATTTGAAATTTAATTTTAACTAATAAAAATGTTTTAATAAACTAGCATAGATTTATTTAACTTCAGATTTATTATAAATATTTTTTTAGTTTTTTAAAATTAAAAAAAATAAAATATTTATTTCAAGGGATTTTATACTACTCTTTATATTTGAACTTGTGATCTCTTAAAAGGAAACGCATGTTCTTAATCATTGTGATCTTTTAGAAGGAAACACATGTTCTTAACCATTAGGCCTCAAGAAGCACACCATTGAAATGTTTTAACCAAGATAAATTGAAGCTTAAAGATGGATCAAATCCTTCTAGGTGAAAACATTTCCTTAAATTTTTTCAATCTGAAAAAAGTTTTCACCTCCAAGAACTTGATCCCTCTTAGTGCATGATAAATCCAAAATTAAGATGGATCTATGATGGTTTTTTTTATGTGTGTGTGTGTGACTATGGGTGCAACACATGTCAGCTTCTATCTCTATCATATTGGAAACATCTCTATCACACTAAAAAGTAGAAAGCAACAATTTTTCAATTAATATATATCCCTCTCTACCATTTGAGTGCTAAAGTCTACGGAGGTATACATACCCTAGCCCCCCTCTAGATTTGAACCTGTGAAGAAACACATACTCTTAACCATTAGGCCCACTCATGAAATACAATGGACTTTTTCAAGACTACATTTAGAATGGATGGTGTAATGTTATGGTTATTAGTTTTGGATTTTGAAGAAAAAGTATAATTGTAACAACTTAGATGTAATCTAGAATTTTTTGTTAAAGGAGTCATAAAAGTTGATATAAATTTATTTTACTTAAAGTGGATATTGAGATATTTTTATTTATGGCTAACATTGAAATGTTTTTCGTTATTACTATTTTTTTTAAATGTCTTGTCAACTCCATATTCTAGTACTATGTTGTAGAAATAACCTTTCATATAATAAATAAATTTTTTTATTTTAATAATTTCTATTTTCATAAATTTTAATAATATATTATAATAAATAAATTACAAGTGACTAAGCTCTCTTCCAACAATGGAAAAAAAATCGGTGATACGTAACATTTAAGTGGGCTTTCTCCAACCATTCCCCCAAAATTGAAAGATAGTGAACTTATACCTATGAAATGACCAATTTCAATATCTAACCAGAAAAGGAACATGGATGCCACCCAAGAAAGGGATGTATTAGTGTATAAGTGTTTTTACATATTTATCAGTGTATTAGAATGTGTTGGGGCTTGTTTAAGCTTCTTTAAACTTTTAGTGTCTTAGCAAAGTTGCATCGTAGTGTTTATTGCTCTACCTTATCATACTATCTTTTCATGCAACCAACATGTATTTCTCATTGTGCTTGACTTTTCATATGTGATTACTCTTGGATCCCGAACTTATCAATAGTTCAACTCTAGTGTTCAATTCACATGGTGCGGGTTCAATAGATCAACCAACAAAAGAATTAGCATTCCATGTCAATGACAATTCATCATTCCACATCCACAACATGTCACAATATAGAGGGTCAACATGCTCAATTAGAGGTGTGATTAACTTTGACTAGGTCTACACATGACTTGGTCGACCTAATTACATGAAACATGATTTTGATCATCTTCTTTCATTTGATCCTTCTTGTATTTCTCATCAAGTCATCATGTTAAAATGTAAAGTAGGAATCAAGTTATGAAGTATTATAACATTCAAGGAGTCTTAGTTACAAAGATGTGTTAAAATTAGTAGCATCAGGAGTCATTCTCCAATGAGAGGTGTAAATGGCCACCCTAAGGCTGGCCATAAAGATTTGGAGAATCAAACAATCTTGTGACTCATGGCAAGAGACAGAGTAAATATACAAACCTTGTGAGCCATACAAGAGCCGGGACGAAGGAGGTGCTGGACAAACCTTGTGAGCATAGCGTGAGAGTTAGGTTGAATGAAAAAACCATGTGAGCCTAGTGCAAAAGCCAAGGTGGAGTTTAGCAAGAGTTAGGACGAACATACAAGTCATGTGAGCTAGACTGGAGTTTAGCAAGAGTCAAGACGAACATACAAGTCCTGTGAGCTAGACTTATGTGTGGGATGACCTCCATGGTCTTGATGTGATCCTCTAAGAATTGGTCACTCTTAGAATCACTTTAGCATATGACCAAATGGAAGGATCAAATTACCACAAGGTTATAAATATCTTCCTCTTATTAATGTAATAAAGCAATTGTTTGCAGGTGAGGACCATGTAAAGAGAGAAGGATAAGATGTGCTTGCTAATGTTGTAATTAGTCCAAATAACTAAGGTTAAAAGTGTAAAGAATAAATAAAATGCTAAGAGCCTAAGTTGTAATGTTATAATGTTATATTATGCCAATGAGAAATTAGAATAAGGGGGTTGAACCTCATGACTAGGAAGATGAACTTAAGTCTTCCATGGGGATTCTAGAAGGTTGACTTAACCCAACAAGAGATTAGGAAGCTTCTAGAGGGTTGACTTAACCCAAGGAGGGAATCTTCTAGAAAGATGACTTAACCCATCATGGAATTAGATTTGAACACATAAAAAATGTCAAAAAGGGCAAGAAGGCCAATTCTCATCACACAGAAATCCTAGTTGCCATCTCAATCACTCGCCCAGGGTTTGGACGTCTCACTAAATCAGTTTGATCCAAGGGTTTCATAATAGTGTTGGGCTTGATCTTGGGCTCAACAAAAATATCTTGGTCTCCTCTATCATCCTACATTGAAAACTCCAAGAGATATTCATCTATTGCATATATATAACACAAAGAAAGGGTTCGGCTCAGGCTTGTACCAACAAGTAGTGAAAATCTTTGGAAGGGGTCGATCTGTTTTTTAGAGCAGATTTGGGAGGGTGTTGAATTCCATATAATAGTCCTACCAAAGGAGAAGTAAATGAAAAAGAATGTCCTTGAATCAGAGCATTCAATCAAGAGAAATAAACCTCCAAAGTTAGATTGCAAAATTCACTCAAGAGGGCTGCAGAAATTTGGCCAAGTCAGATCTAAGAGTTTTGATCAGATATTCCTTAAGCATTTTCACTCAAGAAGGTCAAGTAAGCCTTGGAGAAGTCATATCTACAAGTATTTCTTCAGATCTATAGGTATATCTTCATATCTATAGGTATTTATTCAGATCTACAAGTATTTCTTGAGATCTACAGGTATCTCTTCGGATCTTCTAAGCAACACAAGAAGAAAGGTATCTAGTCGTCCTCTCTCTTGTGATTTTTGTACTGCAACAACCCATTGAGGGTTATTGTACCTGCAAATTTTATTCATTAATAAAGAGGAAGATATTTTGTTGGGGTTTTCTCTCTTATTGGGTTTCCCCACGGTAAAATACTTGTGTTATTATGTTATCTTGCTTTTACGCTTCTCTTGCTTATTAATTTTATTCGGTATATTGTGCACTGAAATATCAAAGTGTTGAAAAAGAAGCTAAAGAATCATCTACATATAAATCAAGCTCAAAATTTAACAAGATGCACATTTTTTATGCCCTTATTCTATTTGTCCATCCCTCTTAGATTGTATTGTTTGGGAGGTTGAACTCACATTGTCACTCCCTCACATGGCTTGAGTCACTATGTTCTTCATAGTTCTCTAAACCTTCCCAATTTTGTAGTTGCATTTATAATGACAATTATATGCATATTTGATCAATTCTCTAGTGCTTTGGTTCACATTCTTCAGGTTTGATTTCTTTATTATTTTATTGTTAATGCCTTAATATATAAAAATAAGTGATACATATGTTCTTAGGACACTGATAATCACACTTAAGTTCTTAAGTTGTTATAGTACATTGGTTTATAGTTTCCATATTTGCTTATTGTAACTCTACAAATATAATGGTTTATTACATTTATGCATGTGCATATTCTAGTTTTGTTAAGTACTTTACTTTTTATTCCAATGCCTAAACTACTTTTGCACTTCCTTTATTGAATTCATGGCTCATGCACTTTAAATGATGAATTATCACTTAGGTAATTTTTGTTGTGCTTGTAGTGGTCACCCTTGTCATGTTGTTTCTATTGTGAGTAGTTTGAGTTCCTTAGTTCCAGCATGACCAAAGTTTTTCAATTTTACCCTTTTCCATACATATTGAAAAAGATGCATTCCCATCCCATTCTTGTTTAGCAGTATCAAAGGTTAGGTGTTCTTTCTACATAGCTTCATTTTTAATTTATGGGTAGTTTTTGTGATCAATATATCAATGAATAAGATGGATGCCTATTTGGACTCTGCTCTAAGCACCATTTGTATCGGGTTGATATTATCCCCCCTACTCATATTTCGATACACTCAACATGACCAAAAATTGTGGTTAACACAAACTATGCCACCCCTAATGAAGTATTGTGTAGCCCATGATTGATTAGGTAATCCTGAAACAATATGAGAAAATTTTGCACCAATTTGTAGAATTGTTCTTGAGAAATCATGCCTCAAACCATGCTAACCACATTCATGTAGTGTGGATTAGAAAATTTTGGTGGTAAGAATACCTTCAAGGTGAATACTGACAATAACACTCCTTTGTTCAAAGTAAATATTCATTCTAAGGCACTTGATGAGCAATTTAGTGCAACCCAGACTTGTTTTGATACCAACAACTACACTGATGTAAAGAAAATTAAGCTCTCAACCATGAAGATATATTCAACAACCAATTGAATCTTGGTGGGAAACACACAACCAACATTGTGAAAAATGTGGTAAGCCAAATACTACACAGGACAACTAATTTTTATAGATGATCCATGACAATGTGAATGATTTGGTAAGCCCAATTAACTATGTGGATGATGCATGACAAGTTCTATCCATTAAAGTATCAAGAAGATCAATCCATGAAGTGGTAACTACTACGCCAAATCCTTGACCAATTATTTGATGATTATATGAACACATTTTGTAAACTCATGTTTTGTTTGAACATCATAGAAGAAAAACAAATCTTGTTCACAAGTACCAAAGAAAATTACACCAATACACCAATACTCATATTTCTTATTATAAACACACTTGCGGATGCACATAGCCCCATGGGATATCGCAGTTGGTGAGACGTGCATATACTCTCTCAGTTCGGGGAGAGGTCACGGGTTCGAGACTTGTGTCCCTGGGGTTGCGGTTTAGCACCTCATATCATCCACGAAGTGGGGAAGTATCAGGTGAGTTTCCCGCAACATCTACTATTGAAAAAAAAAGGTTCACAATGTAAAATAATACAAGCTCAAACACCATACCAAATCTTCTAATGAATAGCACAACCAAGAACACAATTCCAACAATTATGACAAACAATTGAAGAAAAATTAGATTGACTGCGTCAATTATTAGTTTTGGAAGAGTTTAAGAGTTACGATGTTCAATGTTATTTGGTTGACATTTGGAATTGTACTTCTTGATCCATCTTTAGAATAGTTTCTGTAAATGAAAGAATTGATATATTTTTATATATGCATATGCTATTCAAAATAACTATGATCATCCATACATGACTATGATTACACACATAGATATATAAGGTGTTCGTGATTTTAAAAGTTAGATCAAATTGATTTATCTATACGTATATGCTTCAAAACTCAATGTATTATGTTGTAAAGGTATTAATTAAGTGTATTATCTTAGATTTTTTACTTAGAAGTTTTTATAGATTGTGTTTCAACACGTTTAAGATATTTACAAATTTAAAAGAGCTTAAACTAGTAGGTTGGATATAAAGTGTGAAACGTCCCTTATTGTTTTTTATTATGATTTTGATTTTTGTAGATGATATATGATTGGGATCTAAGTCCCTCTACTTCTTAGACCATCATCCCTATTTATAGTTGAAGGCCTCCCTAAGTCCCTTATTGTGTTTTATTATGATTATGATTTGTGTAGATGATATATGATTGGGTTATAAGTTTCTCTACTTCTTAGGCCATCATCCCTATCTATACTTGAAGGCCTCCCTAAAATTTATTGGAATAGTTTTCAATTATAACAATGACCTTGGTGTCTTCTAAGCAAATATGATATTAATATGTATGTGAATCTCCAACCAAAGCATAAGTTCGTATGAGATTATGAAATATGTTAATGTTGTGTTCCTTAATCCTAACTTGAATGGGGTGATCTATCTTTCCTATGTATGATCTGCCATAAGAGCATGGGAGTATGTAAACCCTTTTATGATGCAAGGGTTACAAAGGTATTTTTATGGATTTAATCATATTTCAAATAGTATTAAGAAGCGCAAAATTGGTCTTATTTATTCTTCTTTTAAAGATTCTAGCAATCTTGTCCATCATGCAATAAATGTAAGGAAGGGTATTTTTTTACCAATATAATGAATCATTTTGATTATTAATTTTACTATTTTTGAAATTGTGGTTTTTTGTAATCATTTATTTCAAAACTTTTGAAAGTTGATTCTTCTTCTATTTTAATGTTCATCATTAGAAATCTTGAAAGAATATGTTTCCCGTGTATTTATGAATTCAAAAATTTTATTTTTAAAAATAGTGAGAATCAACATTAAACTATTGATTTGGATTTGTGATAGTATTTATTTAGTTTCTTAGTAGTTATTCTTCTCATTTTCCATAGTAACCTTGATGTGTTCAAATTGATTAGTGAGATGATGAATAAATGTGTTCAATCTTTCCTTCCATAACGTTAATTTACATTTGTATTATCAATATATTTGAACCACCATTTAATCTTAAGTATAATAGTTTTGTTGAAAGAAATTGATTAGTGAGATGATGAATAAATATGTTCAATCTTTCCTTCCATAACGTTAATTTACATTTGTATTATCAACATATTTGAACCACCATTTAATCTTAAGTATAATAGTTTTGTTGAAAGTAAGATGACATCAAAGGTCACTTTTGACATCATGTTCCTATGTCTTGAATCAGCAAAACTTATTAATACTTTTGTGGAAAGTAAGATGACATCAAAGCTCACCTTGACCTCATGTTCCATGTTCCTATGTCTTGAGATTTTTTTTGGTGGACAAATAAAGTTGAGTCCTTTATGAAGAATGGTGTAGACTTGAGTTTCTTAGCCAACTATTCCCCTAGAGATGCATGGGACCCTATGGGAAAATGTTGTCATTGTGTGGTTTGGGGAACCATAAATAAGTGGCATCAACAACATCTTTGGAATGAATGTTTGTCGCTTTTTATGTTTGCAGTATTTTTATGGCTTTCGTTAAATCCTTTTTTATCTTGTTCATGTTATTTATTTTTATTATTTTTTGGACACGTGCTCTCCATTTTTCAAACAAAGGTAGTTTCTTGTTTATAACGATAGCAATGTTGTCTTTATTAACTTTTTTAACAATAATATTATTGATTGATTGGATTAATTTTTTAATATTTTTCGTGATTCATGTTTTTTTTCAGTTTTTTAAGCCATCAATCAATAAGTTCTATTTTATTTTTTATCCTTATATTATGTTATCTTTATAATTTAATGAGTTGTTATATGAGGATTAAGATTTATGATTAGGTGGATATAACCACCTAATCATAAATCTTAATCCTCATAACTCGATATAAAGATAACATATATAAGGATAAAAAAAAATAGAACTTATCATAATAGAACTCATTATATATATATATATATATATATATATATATATATATATATATATATTTGATGTGAGAGTATTGATTAGTGGTAGTATTTCTTTGTCATTTTTTCTTGCCAGGTTGTGTCATGTGTGGAAGAGTTTTGATTGGTTTAAACTCATTAAAATTATAAGATAATATAATATAAGGATATATTGATTAATTAGTATTATTTCTTTGTCATTTTTCTTGGGTTATTGTCATGTGTAAGTTTGATTATTAGTTTTAAACTCATTAAATTATAAAGATAATATAATATAAGGATAAAAAAAAATAGAACTTATCATAATAGAACTCATTATATATATATATATATATTTGATGTGAATAATATTGATTAATTAGTATTATTTCTTTTGTCATTTTTCTTGGGTTATTGCCATGTGTGAGTTTAATTATTAGTTTTACATTTGATCTTTTTTTTTTATTAGTAGCAAAGTACCATGGTTGTGATATATGGGAGGTATCATTAATGATGATGAAGTTGTAGGGAACATCATGGATAGATTCGAGCAATAATGATCTTAAAGGGTCAAGTTGACATGGATGCATGACATCTTGAAGTTTTGTTGACCATGTTGATTCCACAAACTCTATTGAAAAAATAAATGTTGCAACGTGAAATACTAAAAATACTTAAGTTTAGTTGAAAATATGAGAGGAGGGATGTAATAAAATTGTTTAAGGTCAATATTTTGACATGCAATTTGTGTGCACCACACCACATAACATTTGATTATACAAAATATGCAACAATGATATGTAAATAGATAAGTATCTTAGAATGTGTATTTTTTTGGATTGGCATGCATTACACATTCCGTTAACATAAACCCCATATTTGTTTGAAGATTTTTTTGGATTCATTGCATTTTTTTAACATAAAATCCATCCTACCAAATTGTAACAAACCCAACCACCTCTCTACACCAATTGAGGTGACATGTTACTCTAAAAACAACACAAATTTCTTAGATAGCACATTATAACATATCCATATGCCTAATTAAGTTGTAACCAACATCAATACACATCGTTAATAACAAATTATCGATTAAAAACATAAATATATTGCCTATTACAAATTTATTCAGTGCCCATATACACTTTCAACCATTTCATCACTTAAATTACACATTTAATATTACCTGGAATAATAATAGTTGGTACATGGGAAATTCTAGCAGTATGCATAACTAGCACTTTCCCATAAAAATTAATTACAAAAATTTCCTCCATAATTCTAGTATCCTCTAGAATGCCCACGAAGCCATTTATAATAGATTGACATAGCTTGAAATTAATTTACATAATAGAGGAAAAAATATTCCATGTGCTTACAGATAATTGTTGTAACGACCTTAAATCTATAATAGAATATCTTCTAGATAGTTAAAAATTACTTTCCTGAGACTGATAAATTCCAAACTTGTTTCTTTCCAAAATGAGCACATATTATTCATTTATAGAAACAACCACAAGCATTAGTAATCAACATGTACAATTAAATAAGACCAAATAACTTATCTGATTATATGTTGCACCCGAGGAAATAACTCTAGTGGAGTTTTTTTTCTCCCAGACATAGGAATCAACTTGTGTAGGTGCCACCCTCATGATAGGAAATGAAACATCTAGTGTAAATTTACTGGTTAGGGTTCGTTTTTCACTCAATTACCCCACTTTCTAAATATCACAGTCAAAGAATAACATTTTATCCATTTTTACAACAACAATCCCATTCATTGGCCTCTTTTTCTCCTCATTCTTGTACAACACAAGGAATGGAATCCCCTTCAATTCTAAATAGTCCCTCAGGTTATCCCCATCCCTTCTAATGCTCCTACATAGACTGGCCAGAAAATTTATAATGTTGGAAACTAAGGAATCATAGTTGTAACAAGTACCCCATCCTTTATCTCTATATTCATTCATGGAATAAAAACTGTTGTAACAATATTTCTCTGTTGATAGCATGCATACTCTAGTGCCAGCGTTCCAAAAACCATACGAATGAAAGAATGAATGATTTTTTCCCTAAAGGTTACCTTCACCAAAAGATTTCATGAAGAGTACATTCCCACTTGTTGTAGGGGCTAGTCAACTCTGTCGACTAGACCCGACAGTTGACCAAGGGTTAGTTGGTTGTGTTGATTAAGGTTGGTTGTCATTGATGTCAACCCTTGAAGAAATCCCCACAACACAAAGGTTTGGGTAATGGACCCAAGATTTTTTGATGTAAAGATGACTCATTATTATCTTTTCATGGTTGATAAGAAGTAAAGATGGATGAACTCCAAAGTGGCCCCTTTATGGTGAAAGCCCTCACGGGAAGATGTTTTGCGGAGTAAGAGAACCCATGCTTAATTGTGGAATAATGAGATGAAGGACAATGAATCTGTCAGTTAAACTATCCTATATGGATAGTTCTTGTCATTCCATTTCTAGTGGTATGTGTAACGTCACATAACTCCTCACAGTTAGAGAGTTATGGCCATGAGAAGTTGGAGACCCCAGGTTTGGGTAATGGACCCAAGTTTGTTTGATGGATAATGGTATGAGTTATGATATATTTTCATATAATACTATTCTATATGGATAGTACATGTCATTCCATTTCTTTTGGTATGTGGAATGTCACATAACTCCTCACGGTTTGAGAGTTATGACCTTACGAAGTTGGAAGACCCACATATGTCATCTAGAAGCCCCAAAAGGTCAAAGTAGTCAAAGTGGTTTAAGAGATTTTAAAAGGTAAATAATAAATTGAAGTAATGAGTGTATTATAATTCAAAGTGAATACAAAATAAATTATTTCAATAATAAATTTAATAGAGAAATTAGAAGTGGGTTAACCCTAAAATAAGGAAAGTGGGGCCAAGTGACCTAGAAGATGCTTTTAATGAAGCTACTTGGAGAGTATAAATAAGAGACAAGACTCTCTCATTTTAATCACACTTGAGCATATTGAATATCTATAGATGTCTGAGGTAACCAAGGATATTTAAGCCGAAATTATTAGGGAAGGTGAAGAAAAGAAGGCCGAAATGCAAGGAAGGATAAATTCTTTTGATGGTGCTTTCTAAGGTATGTTATTTACATGTCATCTCACCATTTTCGCTATAACGTTTTTTCTATAATGATTCAGACCATGAAATTTCTATTCCATTAAGAAAACATATCCAAGTATCTGTGGTAAAAAAATTAGCGTGTGGGTCATTTCATTTTTGGAGTTACACTCCGTGGAAAATAGGGTTTGTGGCTAGTCTTGAAACTAGTCAAAAACAGGTGTTTCAGGTAAAAATGTCATAAATTCTTCATAACAGATACAAATTCGGTGAAACCAAATGTGTTGGTTAGGGTACAGTCTTTAGTATGTTGTGTAACAGTTTCAGATCATTTCAACAAATATTTTGTGCGGGGCATTTTATACAAGGTCGCTCTCTAGAATAAGCCAGAATTCAACAAGGTGTGTCATTTTTGCTATAACTCCTTCTCTGAGAGGTTCCAAGTAGTGACACCTAGAGGAATTGCATAAAACACACTAAAGAACAGTGTGTATTAGTTTCATATCTTTATACATTACAGGTACATATTTATGATTACTTCAAGTTAGGGTTGTTGACTAATCCAAAACTAGGCATGTGAGACTAAAGAAAAGTTTGATGAAAATGCTAGTCTCTTGTTGTTGAAGTTAAGGAAGATTTGTAGGAATGTGATCATATACACTATGTCTATTACATAGCTACAAATCAGATTTGGATGATGAAATTGATGAGGGCTTTTGGTTGATGTACATGTTGAGTACATGTTTGAGACAAGTAGTTGATGAGTTGGCACATACATGAGGTGTATAGTTGATGATGTTGGTACATATTGACGAGTAGTTGACATATATTTTGTACAGGTTGGTGCATGGTTGATGCACTTGTTTATGGTACAGGTTGATTACATGTTGAGGTACAAGTTGATGCATGGTTCAGATTTATTGGTACAGGTTTACAACGGTATATCTCATAGTGACAGGTTGACAGTGGTTACATTATTATACTTCTACTTCAGGGTGGTAGGACGGGACAAGTACAGGTGGTTGTAGCCACCTTCCAGTTGTATCCAAAGAACATAGGGGGTTGTAGCCTCCTTCTAGTTGTAGCCAGAGAATTGGGGAATTGAAGCTTCCCTCAAGTTGTAGCCTGAGAAACTAGGGGGTTGGAGTCTCCTTCCAGTTGCAGTTGGAAAAAAAAATAAGTTGGTGCTTCCAATGAATGTAATTCTTCAAGACATATAAGAAAAAACATTCTGTGGTTTTTTCTTGATTTGGGTTTCCACGTAAAACATTGGTGTACTGTGTATGTGTATGTTTGTTCATTTTTCTATTGCTTATTTACTCTGTAGTTATTGGATGATAACACTTCATTGATATAACAATTGGATTATATGGTTAAAAAGGATTATTATTCTTCTATTACTGATTCACCCCCCTTCTCAGTAATCCAACAATTGGTATCAGAGCAGGTTCCTTCAGAAATCAGTTTAACCACTGAAAGGTAGATCATGAAGAGTACCAACTCATATAAAAATGGGATACCACAGTTTGATGAACAAAAGTATGTTTTTTGGAGCATAAGAATGATGACATATATACAGGCACAGGGATTTCAAGTTTGGCAATCAATTGTAGATGGATACACAACACCAACAGTTTCACCAACAAATGACAAAGCAATAAAACTCGATGAGAATAATTCCAAAGCCACAAATGCACTTTTGAATGGTCTCAGTGATACGGTATTCACCAAAGTTGCACACTGTAAATCCACTAAAGAGATTTGAGATAAGCTTCAAACTATTTATGAAGGAGATACAAAATTCAAAGCAGCAAAGCTTTAGACTTATAGAGGTCAGTTCGAACAACTAAAAATGAAGGAAGATGAAGATATCGTAGCCTGCTTCTTATGAGTCGATGAAACAATGAATGCAATCATAGGATTGGGAGAAAAAATTGAAGAATCTATAATTGTTCAAAAGATACTAATATCTCTTATTATGAGATTCAACCCTAAGATATCATCACTAGAAGAAAGATCGGATATGGATTCAATAAGCATGGACTAACTCCATGGAATCTTCACAGCATATGAAATGAGAACTGAGCAGAAAAATCCAGATGTAAAAGAAGCATCCTTCAAGACATCCAAAAGATCAAAGAAAAAGAAAAAGGAACAAGAAGAATATAGCAGCAACAGTGACGCCTCAGAAGATGATCAAGAAGTGGTCAACTTCATCAAAATACTGAATAAGGGAACCAACAGTAGTTATAGAGGAAAGCTCCCTTTAATTTGTTTTAATTGTGATGGTATTGGTCATTTTGCTAACAAATGTACTCATAATAAAAAGAGAAATGATGAAGGTTACTCAAAAGGAAAACGCACATATAAAGGAAAAATAACTACAAAGAAAGTTTTCAAGAAAAGATTATACACCAAAGAAGACATCTCATCATCAGATGAAGATGAAGTCAATGACAATGAGACATGAAGAGTTCTATTCATGATAGTAAAAGAATCTAACAAAGAAGACTCTGAAAAAGAATATGAAGAAGCCGAAGAAGAATGTGAAGAAGCCGAAGAAGAAATTGAAGAGGCAGAAGTTGACTATCGAGAAGAATTAATGTGTGCCATAGAAGTTGTCAGAAGAGAAAAAAAGAAAAACAAGAAACTACAAGCAGAACTAGACAAGAAAAAAGACACTCGAGAACTAGAACAAATGATCACAAAATTGAAGGTTCAGATAGAAGAAGATAAAAGAATTGAAGAAGAACTCAAAGAACAACTAGAAGAAAAAGACAAGATCATTGGAAACTTGGAAGTAGAGGTTGTCACACTAAGAAAGGATATTCAAAAGAAAAATATGCAGAATAGCTCAAAAGTTTTGGATGACATTATCAGTAGTAAAAAATCTCATCTTGACAAGTCCGGACTTGGATACGATCAGATAGAAAATGGATCAAGCTCCAAAACAACAAAGCAAGAAAAAAATCCAAAGAACTATGCAGAAACAATCAAAGAGGATAGGAAGATATACAAGGAAGGTTACAGGGACACTCCTCCACCAAGAAGATTCAGATTTCAGAATCAACAACAAACAAATAGGCCTCAAGAAGAAGAAGGATTCATAAGAGCACCTCATTTCAGAAGATTTTCAACTCTCAGCGATCAAACTATATTTTTTGGTTTACATTATGGATGTAATAATTTTGGACATAAAGCTATGAGTTGCAGAGCTAACAACAGGAATAGTAACAACTTTGAGAGTTATACACAAAGGGATTATTCAAGGAGACCTACTGACACATGAAGAAGAAGTTACAACAGGTTTGAATCTTTGAGCACTTAAGTGGAATGTTACAAATATAACAATTTTGGACACATGGCCAAGGATTACAGAATGACAGTCCCTCCTAAAGAACCTCAATAGAATAACAACAGTCATAGACATGAACCTCAGAAAATGACATGGATAAGAAAACAAGATCAGTATAATAATGAAGAATGCACAGTCGCTCTACAAGCTAAGCAGAAGAAATACGGTTGATATGTTGACAGTGGATGTTCAAAACACATGGCAGGTGATAAAGACAAATTTCTTACATTATGAAAAGAAAAAAATGGAGCAGTCTCCTTTGGAAATGATAATTCATCCAAAATCATTGGAGAAGGCACAGCCCGAATTGGGAACAAGAATGAAAAGGCACAAAACGTTCTACCAGTAGAAGATATGAAACATAATCTTCTAAGTGTAAGTCAAATGTGTGACCAAGGTCATAAACTTACTTTCAATTCAGAAAAGTGTGAGATAAGAAAATACGGTTCAAGGAAATTCGTTGGTACAGCTGCAAGAACTTCAAACAACATATATGTGTTAAGTGAAATTGGAAATGAAAAGTGTTGTCTAGGAAAGGAAGATAAAAGTTGGCTATGGCATAGAAGAATGGGTCACATGCATTTTGATAACCTTGTCAAAGTCAACAAAAGATAAACAGTTAGAGAAATGCCCCAGATCACGAAACCAACCAACACTTTATGCAAGCATTGACAATAAGGAATGAAAACAAAGACCAGGTTCAAATCAAAGGAATATTCAACAACAATACCACTGGAAATTGTGCACACTGATCTAGTTAGACCAACTACAACAAAGGGCTTAAAAGGTGAAAAATACTTTATGTTATTAGTTGATGATTATACAATAATGATTGCAGCTTTCTTTCTCAAGAACAAGTCAGAAGATTTTGAAAACTTCAAGATCTACAAGGAAATGGTTGAAAATGAGATGGATTTAAGAATCAAATGCTTGAGATCTGATAATGGAGGAGAGTTCACTTCAAAGAAATTTATGGACTACTGTAGAAGTCATGGAATAAAAAGACAATTCTTTGTTGCTAGGACACCTCAATAGAAAGGAGTTATTGAAAGAAAGAACATGACAGTACAAGAAATGGCTCAAACAAAGCTAATGGATTCCAAATTGATAGATATATTTTGGACACAGGCAGTGCATACAACAGTTCACATTCAAAACAGAGTAATGCTCATAAACAACACTGATAAAACTCCCTACGAGCTATGGAAAGGAAGTCGAACAAATGTGAAGCACTTCAGAGTTTTGGAAGTAAATGCTACATCAAAAGAGAAGATGGCAGAATGAGAAAGTTTGACTCTCGTGTGGACAAATGAATACTTGTTGGTTACTCAAGTACAAGGAAAGCATACAAGTGTTACAATATAATATTGAACAAAGTTGTGGAAAGCATCAACGTAACAATTGATGAAACAGGTAGACCATAATCAAAGGAAGAAGAAAACAAATCAATGGAACAACTTTTCGAAGAAGAAGATGAAAAAGAAGTAGAAGAGGAAGATAAAGACAAAGAGAATCCAAGAAGCAGAAAATCAAGTTCAGAAAGTATCTCTAAAGACACCTAGCAAACGAGTACAGAAGAATCATCCTTCAGATCATATTATTGGAAACAAAGATGTAGGAGTTGAGACTAGAAGAAAAATATGTTCACCAGAACAAACACACCTAGCACTCTTATCTACAATTGAACCAAACTGTTTTGAAGAAGCCAGCAAGAATGAATTTTGGAATAAGGCCATGGATGAAGAATTGGATCAAATAGAG
>SNQJ01S0017860.1:130753-177884 GCA_010110895.2 Picea sitchensis | reverse complement strand
ACAAAATAAATTATTTCAATAATAAATTTAATAGAGAAATTAGAAGTGGGTTAACCCTAAAATAAGGAAAGTGGGGCCAAGTGACCTAGAAGATGCTTTTAATGAAGCTACTTGGAGAGTATAAATAAGAGACAAGACTCTCTCATTTTAATCACACTTGAGCATATTGAATATCTATAGATGTCTGAGGTAACCAAGGATATTTAAGCCGAAATTATTAGGGAAGGTGAAGAAAAGAAGGCCGAAATGCAAGGAAGGATAAATTCTTTTGATGGTGCTTTCTAAGGTATGTTATTTACATGTCATCTCACCATTTTCGCTATAACGTTTTTTCTATAATGATTCAGACCATGAAATTTCTATTCCATTAAGAAAACATATCCAAGTATCTGTGGTAAAAAAATTAGCGTGTGGGTCATTTCATTTTTGGAGTTACACTCCGTGGAAAATAGGGTTTGTGGCTAGTCTTGAAACTAGTCAAAAACAGGTGTTTCAGGTAAAAATGTCATAAATTCTTCATAACAGATACAAATTCGGTGAAACCAAATGTGTTGGTTAGGGTACAGTCTTTAGTATGTTGTGTAACAGTTTCAGATCATTTCAACAAATATTTTGTGCGGGGCATTTTATACAAGGTCGCTCTCTAGAATAAGCCAGAATTCAACAAGGTGTGTCATTTTTGCTATAACTCCTTCTCTGAGAGGTTCCAAGTAGTGACACCTAGAGGAATTGCATAAAACACACTAAAGAACAGTGTGTATTAGTTTCATATCTTTATACATTACAGGTACATATTTATGATTACTTCAAGTTAGGGTTGTTGACTAATCCAAAACTAGGCATGTGAGACTAAAGAAAAGTTTGATGAAAATGCTAGTCTCTTGTTGTTGAAGTTAAGGAAGATTTGTAGGAATGTGATCATATACACTATGTCTATTACATAGCTACAAATCAGATTTGGATGATGAAATTGATGAGGGCTTTTGGTTGATGTACATGTTGAGTACATGTTTGAGACAAGTAGTTGATGAGTTGGCACATACATGAGGTGTATAGTTGATGATGTTGGTACATATTGACGAGTAGTTGACATATATTTTGTACAGGTTGGTGCATGGTTGATGCACTTGTTTATGGTACAGGTTGATTACATGTTGAGGTACAAGTTGATGCATGGTTCAGATTTATTGGTACAGGTTTACAACGGTATATCTCATAGTGACAGGTTGACAGTGGTTACATTATTATACTTCTACTTCAGGGTGGTAGGACGGGACAAGTACAGGTGGTTGTAGCCACCTTCCAGTTGTATCCAAAGAACATAGGGGGTTGTAGCCTCCTTCTAGTTGTAGCCAGAGAATTGGGGAATTGAAGCTTCCCTCAAGTTGTAGCCTGAGAAACTAGGGGGTTGGAGTCTCCTTCCAGTTGCAGTTGGAAAAAAAAATAAGTTGGTGCTTCCAATGAATGTAATTCTTCAAGACATATAAGAAAAAACATTCTGTGGTTTTTTCTTGATTTGGGTTTCCACGTAAAACATTGGTGTACTGTGTATGTGTATGTTTGTTCATTTTTCTATTGCTTATTTACTCTGTAGTTATTGGATGATAACACTTCATTGATATAACAATTGGATTATATGGTTAAAAAGGATTATTATTCTTCTATTACTGATTCACCCCCCTTCTCAGTAATCCAACAATTGGTATCAGAGCAGGTTCCTTCAGAAATCAGTTTAACCACTGAAAGGTAGATCATGAAGAGTACCAACTCATATAAAAATGGGATACCACAGTTTGATGAACAAAAGTATGTTTTTTGGAGCATAAGAATGATGACATATATACAGGCACAGGGATTTCAAGTTTGGCAATCAATTGTAGATGGATACACAACACCAACAGTTTCACCAACAAATGACAAAGCAATAAAACTCGATGAGAATAATTCCAAAGCCACAAATGCACTTTTGAATGGTCTCAGTGATACGGTATTCACCAAAGTTGCACACTGTAAATCCACTAAAGAGATTTGAGATAAGCTTCAAACTATTTATGAAGGAGATACAAAATTCAAAGCAGCAAAGCTTTAGACTTATAGAGGTCAGTTCGAACAACTAAAAATGAAGGAAGATGAAGATATCGTAGCCTGCTTCTTATGAGTCGATGAAACAATGAATGCAATCATAGGATTGGGAGAAAAAATTGAAGAATCTATAATTGTTCAAAAGATACTAATATCTCTTATTATGAGATTCAACCCTAAGATATCATCACTAGAAGAAAGATCGGATATGGATTCAATAAGCATGGACTAACTCCATGGAATCTTCACAGCATATGAAATGAGAACTGAGCAGAAAAATCCAGATGTAAAAGAAGCATCCTTCAAGACATCCAAAAGATCAAAGAAAAAGAAAAAGGAACAAGAAGAATATAGCAGCAACAGTGACGCCTCAGAAGATGATCAAGAAGTGGTCAACTTCATCAAAATACTGAATAAGGGAACCAACAGTAGTTATAGAGGAAAGCTCCCTTTAATTTGTTTTAATTGTGATGGTATTGGTCATTTTGCTAACAAATGTACTCATAATAAAAAGAGAAATGATGAAGGTTACTCAAAAGGAAAACGCACATATAAAGGAAAAATAACTACAAAGAAAGTTTTCAAGAAAAGATTATACACCAAAGAAGACATCTCATCATCAGATGAAGATGAAGTCAATGACAATGAGACATGAAGAGTTCTATTCATGATAGTAAAAGAATCTAACAAAGAAGACTCTGAAAAAGAATATGAAGAAGCCGAAGAAGAATGTGAAGAAGCCGAAGAAGAAATTGAAGAGGCAGAAGTTGACTATCGAGAAGAATTAATGTGTGCCATAGAAGTTGTCAGAAGAGAAAAAAAGAAAAACAAGAAACTACAAGCAGAACTAGACAAGAAAAAAGACACTCGAGAACTAGAACAAATGATCACAAAATTGAAGGTTCAGATAGAAGAAGATAAAAGAATTGAAGAAGAACTCAAAGAACAACTAGAAGAAAAAGACAAGATCATTGGAAACTTGGAAGTAGAGGTTGTCACACTAAGAAAGGATATTCAAAAGAAAAATATGCAGAATAGCTCAAAAGTTTTGGATGACATTATCAGTAGTAAAAAATCTCATCTTGACAAGTCCGGACTTGGATACGATCAGATAGAAAATGGATCAAGCTCCAAAACAACAAAGCAAGAAAAAAATCCAAAGAACTATGCAGAAACAATCAAAGAGGATAGGAAGATATACAAGGAAGGTTACAGGGACACTCCTCCACCAAGAAGATTCAGATTTCAGAATCAACAACAAACAAATAGGCCTCAAGAAGAAGAAGGATTCATAAGAGCACCTCATTTCAGAAGATTTTCAACTCTCAGCGATCAAACTATATTTTTTGGTTTACATTATGGATGTAATAATTTTGGACATAAAGCTATGAGTTGCAGAGCTAACAACAGGAATAGTAACAACTTTGAGAGTTATACACAAAGGGATTATTCAAGGAGACCTACTGACACATGAAGAAGAAGTTACAACAGGTTTGAATCTTTGAGCACTTAAGTGGAATGTTACAAATATAACAATTTTGGACACATGGCCAAGGATTACAGAATGACAGTCCCTCCTAAAGAACCTCAATAGAATAACAACAGTCATAGACATGAACCTCAGAAAATGACATGGATAAGAAAACAAGATCAGTATAATAATGAAGAATGCACAGTCGCTCTACAAGCTAAGCAGAAGAAATACGGTTGATATGTTGACAGTGGATGTTCAAAACACATGGCAGGTGATAAAGACAAATTTCTTACATTATGAAAAGAAAAAAATGGAGCAGTCTCCTTTGGAAATGATAATTCATCCAAAATCATTGGAGAAGGCACAGCCCGAATTGGGAACAAGAATGAAAAGGCACAAAACGTTCTACCAGTAGAAGATATGAAACATAATCTTCTAAGTGTAAGTCAAATGTGTGACCAAGGTCATAAACTTACTTTCAATTCAGAAAAGTGTGAGATAAGAAAATACGGTTCAAGGAAATTCGTTGGTACAGCTGCAAGAACTTCAAACAACATATATGTGTTAAGTGAAATTGGAAATGAAAAGTGTTGTCTAGGAAAGGAAGATAAAAGTTGGCTATGGCATAGAAGAATGGGTCACATGCATTTTGATAACCTTGTCAAAGTCAACAAAAGATAAACAGTTAGAGAAATGCCCCAGATCACGAAACCAACCAACACTTTATGCAAGCATTGACAATAAGGAATGAAAACAAAGACCAGGTTCAAATCAAAGGAATATTCAACAACAATACCACTGGAAATTGTGCACACTGATCTAGTTAGACCAACTACAACAAAGGGCTTAAAAGGTGAAAAATACTTTATGTTATTAGTTGATGATTATACAATAATGATTGCAGCTTTCTTTCTCAAGAACAAGTCAGAAGATTTTGAAAACTTCAAGATCTACAAGGAAATGGTTGAAAATGAGATGGATTTAAGAATCAAATGCTTGAGATCTGATAATGGAGGAGAGTTCACTTCAAAGAAATTTATGGACTACTGTAGAAGTCATGGAATAAAAAGACAATTCTTTGTTGCTAGGACACCTCAATAGAAAGGAGTTATTGAAAGAAAGAACATGACAGTACAAGAAATGGCTCAAACAAAGCTAATGGATTCCAAATTGATAGATATATTTTGGACACAGGCAGTGCATACAACAGTTCACATTCAAAACAGAGTAATGCTCATAAACAACACTGATAAAACTCCCTACGAGCTATGGAAAGGAAGTCGAACAAATGTGAAGCACTTCAGAGTTTTGGAAGTAAATGCTACATCAAAAGAGAAGATGGCAGAATGAGAAAGTTTGACTCTCGTGTGGACAAATGAATACTTGTTGGTTACTCAAGTACAAGGAAAGCATACAAGTGTTACAATATAATATTGAACAAAGTTGTGGAAAGCATCAACGTAACAATTGATGAAACAGGTAGACCATAATCAAAGGAAGAAGAAAACAAATCAATGGAACAACTTTTCGAAGAAGAAGATGAAAAAGAAGTAGAAGAGGAAGATAAAGACAAAGAGAATCCAAGAAGCAGAAAATCAAGTTCAGAAAGTATCTCTAAAGACACCTAGCAAACGAGTACAGAAGAATCATCCTTCAGATCATATTATTGGAAACAAAGATGTAGGAGTTGAGACTAGAAGAAAAATATGTTCACCAGAACAAACACACCTAGCACTCTTATCTACAATTGAACCAAACTGTTTTGAAGAAGCCAGCAAGAATGAATTTTGGAATAAGGCCATGGATGAAGAATTGGATCAAATAGAGAAAAATGACACTTGGAAATTGGTTCCAAGACCAAATAATAAAAATGTGATCGACACAAAATGGGTTTTCAGGAATAAATTGAATGAAGATGGACAGGTTACAAGGAACAAAGCTAGATTGGTATGTAAAGGATATGCACAGATTGAAGGAATCGACTTTGAAGAGACATTTGCCCCAACTGCCAGAATGGAAGCAATTTGTTTACTTTTAGCTTATGCATGCTCCAAAAATGTTAAAGTATATCAGATGGACGTAAAATTAGCTTTTCTGAATGGGAAACTTAAAGAAGAAGTCTACATTGAACAACCAGAAGGATTTCAGTTGTCAGAGAACACAGACTATGTATGTAAATTAAAGAATGAATTGTATGGTCTAAAACAGGCTCCTAGAACATGGTACTCCAGACTGGATAAGTATCTGCAACAGACAGGGTTCAGAAAAGGAAGTACAGACAACAACCTCTACATCAAGGTAAGTCAAGGTAATACTTTATTAATTGAAGTTTATGTTGATGATATTATTTTTGGTAGTGATGATGACAGGTTAAGCCAGAAATTTGCAAAAGACATGCAAAATGAATTTGAAATGTCGTTACTTGGAGAATTATCCTTCTTTTTGTGACTTCAGATACATCAAAGCAACCAAGGAATTTTTATTTCTCAAACCAAGTATATTAGAGAATTTCTAAAGAGGTTCGGAATGGAATATTGCAAACCAGTTATCACTCCCATGAAAACCAGTTGTAAGTTGAGCAAAGATGATGATTCAAAGTCTACAGATCAGAGGCAATATAGGTCAATGATTGGTAGCCTACTATATGTGACAACATCCAGACTAGATGTAATGCAAGCATTTGGATAGGTGGCATGATTTCAAGTAGCATCAAAGGAATCACATGTATTAGCAGTAAAGAGGATTTTTAGATATCTCAAAGGAACAAAAGAGTTTGGATTATGGTATCCAAAAGGAAAAGATCTATCACTTATTTCCTACACAAATGCAGATTGGGCAGGTTGTATTGATGACTGACAAAGCACCAGTGGAGCATCGTTCTACTTAGGTGAGTGTTTGGTATCATGGCTAAGAAAGAAACAATCATCAATATCTCTATCTACAACCGAAGAAGAGTATATTGCAGCAACAACATGTTGTACATAGGTTCTTTGGATGAAACAAACTTTGACAGATATACAGGTTGAGTATGATGATCCCATTCCAATATATTGTGATAATATAAGTGCCATCAGTATCTCAAAAAACCCGGTGATGCACTCCAAGACGAAGCACATTCCAATCAAGTATCACTTTCTACCAGAATAGGTTGCATAAAAGAACATCAGAGTTGAGTATGTGGGAACAAAATAACAAGTGGTAGACATATTTACAAAATCACTTCAGTGGGAAGCCTTTGAATATCTTCGCCAAAGACTTGGAGTTATTTCTACTCCAAAATGAATGCTTTTTGAATGATTTTTGAATGCTTATCTTATATGTCTTAGATGTACACGAGGAAGCACCATAAGATGAAATTTTAGTCAGGGGGAGTAGCCTCGGATGGAAAGATACCTTTGTCATTGATGACAAAGGGGGAGAGATTTATCAGATGCAGAGGACAGAGGCATGGTTCCAAGGGGAGCAGATTTATCAGATGTAGAGGACAGAGACAAATTTATCAGATATAGAGGACGGAGGCATGGTTGCAGGGGGAACATGAGTGATATGATTTCAATATTGCATCAGAGTGTTTCCATCAATGCCAAAGGGGGAGATTGTTGATTAAAGTTGGTTGTCAATGATGTCATCCCTTGAAGAAATCCCCACAACACAAAGGTTTGGGTAATGGACCCAAGATTGTTTGATGTAAAGATGAATCCTTGTAAAAAATCAAAGTATCCAAGTATCTGTGGTAAAAAATTTAGCATGTGGGTCATTGTATTTTTGGAGTTACATTGCGTGAAAAATAGGGTTTGTGGCTAGTCCTGAAACTAGTCAAAAACAGGTGTTTCGGGTAAAAACGTCATAAATTCTTCATAACAGATCCAAATTCCATGAAACCAAATGTGTTGGTTAGGGTACAGTATGTAGTATGTTTTGTAACAGTTTCAGATAATTCAAACAAATATTTTGTGCGGGGCATTCTCTACAAGGTTGCTCTCTAGAATAAACCAAAATTCAGCAAGGTATGTCATTTTTGCTATAACTCATTTTCTGAGAGGTTCCAAGTAGTGACACCTAGAGGAATTGCATAAAACACACCGAAGAACATTGTGTATCAGTTTCATATCTTTATACATTATAGGTACAAAGTTATGATTACTTCAATTTAGGGTTGTTGACTAATCCAAAACTAGGCATGTGAGACTAAAGAAAAGTTTGATGAAAATGCTAGTCTCTTGTTGTTGAAGTTAAGGAAGGTTTGCCGGAATGTGATCATATACACCAAGTATATTAAAGAGTTACAAATTAGATTTGGATGATGAAATTGATGAGGGATTTTGGTTGAGGTACATGTTGAGTACATGGTTGAGACAAGTAGTTGATGAGTTGGCACATACATGAGGTGTATAATTGATTATGTTGGTACATATTGATGAGTCATAGTTGATGATTAGTTGACACATATTTGGAAAAGGTTGGTGCATGGTTGATGCACTTGTTTATGGTACAGGTTGATTACAGGTTGAGGTACAGGTTTATGCATGGCTCAGATTTATTGGTACAGGTTTACATTGGTATATCTCACAGTGACAAGTTGAAAGTGGTTCCATCATTCTACTTCTACTTCAGGGTAGCAGGACGGGGCAAGTACAGGTGGTTGTAGCCACCTTCCGGTTGTAGCCGAAGAACATAAGGGGTTGTAGCCTCCTTCTGGTTGTAGCCATAGAATTGGGGAGTTGGAGCTTCCCTCAGGTTGTAGCCTAAGAAACTAGAGGGTTGGAGCCTCCTTCCAGTTGCAGCTGGAAAACAAAGGAAGTTCGTGCTTCCAATGAATGTAATTCTTCAAGACATATAAGAAAAATCATTCCGTGGTTTTCTCCCGATTTGGGTTTCCACGTAAAACACTGGTGTACTGTGTATGTGTATGTTTGTTCATTTGTTCATTGCTTATTTACTTTGCAGTTATTGGATGATAATGCTTCATTGATATAACACTTGGATTATATGGTTAAAAAGTATTATTATTGCTCTATTACTAATTCACCCCCCCCTCTCAATAATCCAATAGGTTGACTGTCGAAGTTGAAAGTATAAGTCATTCGAGAGTTCTATTGACCGACCGACCCAAGCAGTTAAGTAGTTACAATTGTGTGGTAATTAAATGTGTAGGTATAAATAGACAAGCATGTATCAGAGAAGATGTATCCATTGTATTGTATTGAATCATCTATCTAATAAAGGTTGTTCTTTGGGCTTCCACTACTTTGTGTATGTATTTGTCTATGTATGTATATGTGATTCTATGCTTGCTTATGTACTGAACTACTGGTAACACTCCCCTACTTTTCCCTAGATGACAACACCACCCATAACCTTGGGAAATAAACACAAGGCACATAATACAAAATGGTATGAATACTTTGGAGCTAAACTTGTGGAAACAACACTATTAAATCTTATTTCATGACTACCCCTATTTCCCCACTCATTGGTTCATTGCACCCCTAGTGCTCCTAGGGAGATATAACCCCAAATGCACCTTAATTATATTAGTTTATTATTTATATTATTAATTCCAGTGTAATGAAATCGTAGCCCCACTTACCCCCTTACCATATACTTATTCATTATGCCCGATGCTCATAGGGAGTATTACATTCATCCCCTACTTTGAATAGAATTATCCTTGGTTCTCCTCTTTTTGATAATAAATCCATGTCTTCATTCTTCAATTGTTCTTATAACAATTATCATTGAAAACATGTTTGTTATAGCCATTTTTATGTAGAAATTATACCATTCACAGGAATTTTGTGATTTCATAATGTGAGTTTGTATACTCTTAACACAAGATTAAAGCTGCATTTATAGCCCAATATTGATCTACATGAGTATTTATTTGCTTCATATGGATACCATGGGTGAGGGTTTAGTTCATTGTATTTTTTGGCACACTCTCCTCACGGGTGCTTCACCTTATTGATCAATATCTTATCACGTTCATTCATAAAGGGGGTTTTTAAATTGTGAAAAATAAGGTCAATATTTTGTAGGTATTGGGGGGGGGGTACAAAGTGTGGGGGGATTTATAGGTATTGGGGGGTATAAAAAGGTATATCTAGTAAAAATGGGGGTTTTATTATTGGAAATATGTATTGGGAGGGGGATCAAACAAAAGGATTTTGGGAGGTATTTATTAATATCTAGTGAAATTAAAGGTATTATTTAATACCCTATGAACGTGCACGCTATGTCATAGGTTCATAGAGTGAAGACCCTGTGAGCCTCCTTGATCCCAACAAACTTCATGCATAATGAATCTCTCACAACATATTCATTTCATTTTCCTCTTCCTTGTAACCTTCCAAGATCAATCATCCCCTTCTCTACTAAATAGTCCCTCGAGTGATCTATCTTGCCAAGAATTTCATATGCAAGAATAGAAACAATTTATAGAGTATTACTTCTAGATATCCCATTGGAAACATCAAATCAATCAATCAATTATGGTGAAAATAGGGTTCAAGTGTCATCATAGTAGCCTTCTCCCCAAGATTTCCAACTTACAAGATCCATCATTTTTATTAGATCCACCATCTCATTCATATCATATAAATGCAAATATTACGATTGATTACTTTATCTTTATACCAATTTTGGAAATATTGATGACAACAATCAAATTCAGGACAATGTAGGAAATTCCACAAAATACGTAGCTTTCAATGTTGTAGACAATAGTCCCTTTTTTCATTATGGATTACTATCAATTTCATATCCAAGACATATATTTATATAACTTTGTTCTTCCAATAGAAGTTTTATGTATTCAAACAAAACATGACTTCTTATGCATACGATTTTTCCACTACCACATCCACAACAACTCATGAAATTATCTCAAAAATAAGAGATGTCAATAATTCCATCCAAATTTCAATTGTTAACATAGTATCCATAATGAAATATAGCACCAACATGCATTCATACAATGCAACCAAACATATGTGTCAACCATACATGTGTGCATGATCACAACTTGCACACTCACTCATTTCATACTTACATAGATTCAAGAATACCATATTCCCAAGTCATAAATTCCACCATGATGAGTTGGAAGGTCTCATCAACACATTGAAAAATCACCTAGCTACCTCCCCAACACTTTCCTAGTCATCTGGAGACATTCCCTTTCAACTCAACACAACACCGGGACTATACCCTTTCCCTACTAAACAATCCCTCAGGTGTATTAGAAGGCTTTTTCTTTCTATCCTCAATAACCCCTCAAGAAACCCTTCCCCTCTAATGGTGTCTTCAGTGTTTGAAAGAAGGTTTCAATCCTAGATATTGACATAAGTAGAGATATCATTGAACACTTGTGCAACATTATATCATTTCCATATCCAACAACACTATGGCCTCACACATTTCTAGCTCACTTTCACAACATGATCATAATTCCTGATTTGTATTGGTTATTATATCATAATAAGCACAATTGTATATCATGACATTATATTCTATATTGTTATACACATGAATTAGATATAAGCATGAAGTGCATTATTCATAAATATGATACATGTATAAGTACATTGATGTGACCCTTGGATTTGTATTCCAAGAGGTCTCTTGGACTCCCTAAAAAGTTACAATGACTTGACTATTCACATTATGTCAAGTTTGTAACCCTTATGGATTAAGTTTCCAACATGCCCTCCTCCCCACTAATATGAAGGAGTGTATGTGAGTCTAAGAAGAGAGATGAATCTAGAAGTGTATAGTTAAAATATGGAAGTGTGTAGTTGCCAATGGATCAATGTGTTCTCTTAATCAAGTGAATCTGGTGTTTTTGAGATTACCACAAATTGAATGACTAACAAAAATTGATGTCTTCTACTAAATGGTGATAGTGGTTTAATAAATACCACACACCAATCTAGTGGTTTAAGGATGACCATAAACTCTAGAACTTGGCTCTAGGGATCAATGGTTCCTGAAACATTTCCTAAGTTAGCTAGAAGCTAAAGATAATTTATTCTTCTAATTGGAAGTACTCTCGATTGTTGGCTTAAATATGACCATAAATTTTTGTCTAGAATAAGCTAAAATTATTCTACTGGGTGGTAGTTTAAGGAAAACCACAAACCAATCTAGTGGTTTTAGGTGACCACAAACTGAATCACACTCACTTGTTACTGCTCGACAGATAGGACTTTGAAACTTGAAGCCTAGATATCAATCATTGATGGTGTTCCCCCTTGTCTAGTACAAGGTGAGAATATGAAAATCCTTTCACTGCAATAAGCGCCAATAATCAAGAGTCAATTCTATGGTATGAATGAGATATATTCTTGGTTATTGATGACCATTTCCAATAAGTCATCCATCCATAGTGGTTATTTACTCTTGCATATTTCTTGTTGTTAGAACATATATCGGAAGGATGATTGTTCTTTCCACAATGTTCGCAAGGATGAAGATCAAAGCACTAATATTCCATGTGGAAAACTCACTGACAATGTTGGCATATCAAAATCTTATCTTGAACTAGAGTAGGTGAATGTGAACTCTCTTGTAGTAATCCAACATTATAGAACTAGATCGGTTTGGTATAATCTCAAATATGAAAGTTGGCTTCCTTTTCATATCCAATACATGTTTTGTTCTTGTTGTTTTGTATTTCTTCCCAAGGTCTGATGATTGGCTTGGAAAGAGAAAGTTGAACTTCATTTGCATTCATATCTGATGTCAACTCCCTGAGTTTCTCTTGTACTAGTTGTTGATCTGAATCGACATCATCATATTCTTTGAAAAGAAAGCTGTTCTAAACAAGGAATAGTTCAAAATTTTGTCGAATATTCTTTCACTCAAGTGCATCGTGAATAATTTCAGTGTGAGTTTGCAACAATGTTGTTTTAGCTTGCAAAACTTGCAAGCAAGTTACAACAGACTACAAAGTGGTTTTGTCAATGGTGACTTTATTTTCCACATAAGAGAGGATTGGAGTGTTTATTAACTCTAAAATTTCCTCAACTTAAGCCATTTTAAAGATAGAATTAGACCTCACAGTGTTTCTTGCAACTCTACCCTTTAAAAATCAGACTCAAAAATGCAAACAACAAATGGAGGGTGTCGACTTCTACCGAAAATGCACCCGTTTACAAAAAAATACAAAAAAACTTATGGAAGTATACCTTGATTCTAGTGAATGTGTCATAGATGTTTCTGTGTCTGTCACATTGGACAAATGGTACTAAAATCCTCCTTGAAATCCAACTTGTCTCCCAAAGAACTAATGAGAAGAGTAATTGTTGGGCTAAGTGTGGATTCTAAAATATTATGTAATGAAGGAACTCACAAATCTCTTCTAGATGCAACAACAAGAGAAACTACAAATATTGTTGATGATTTATCATGTTGGGTATCATCCTCATCATCACTTAGGAACTAATAATCTTTATTTCACTTCCAATACATCTACAACAATGACACTTGGGTTGGCCAACTTATCAGTTCTTCTACCAGCTTTGGGCGATTTATATTCTTAAATTTATTGGGATGCTTGCGAATGTGATGGCCTTAAATAAAACAGGGTTCTCTATCAAGGAAACCATTCAACAATCATGGAAATAGGTGTATAGAGGAAGTTAGAAATGGTGTTGATGGTCCCATATCAAACTAGATGCCATTTTTCATTGGCCACATTGAGACTTTAATCCTTGGTTTTCAACAATTAACAATGCAACATCCATCTCACACCCTCCAATATCTAATGTTTGGGAATAGATGGATTCAATATGGGGATCACTTGAATCAACAATAAATGAAACATCATCCAATCATTGCCTTCAATTAGATGTCGTTGTGGTCTCTTGGCTACATTCTAGTTCTAACAGACCATGATAAAAACTTCCCAGAATTTAGATAATATCTACAATGGTTCATGAGAGATATTCCATTGTGCCAAGGTGATAAGAGTAAAAAAGGTGAAACAATCATACCATATACACCTCTCATCCAAGGGGATCTCCCCCTTTTTTGTACACTTTGACGTTCTACTTGAAGAACAACATGAATCGAATGGTGGATTTGGGAGGCCTTCCTATTGTTGGGATTGGTGAGAATCGACAAAGCTTCAATTCAGTTTTCATTGCAAATTTAAATGGTCTTCATGTGATACATACAATTTATTTCAAAGTTTGAAGAAAAAAATTGTAATAAAGATGTCATAACATAAAAAACAATTTTTGAAGAATATTCAACGATATTGAATAAAGTTGGATTCCTCACACTTTCATTGCAAATGTCCAACTTACAAACTGAATCATGCTTGCTTTTCACATTCACTTGTTATTTCTCGACTAATAGGACGTCGAAACTTGAAGCTTGACTTTCAATCTTTGATGTTGTTCCCCTCTGTCAGGTACAAGGTGAGAAGATGCAATTCCTTTTACTGTCACTGCTACCGGATGGTATCACCACTCACCGATATTATCATAGGTATGTACTTACATATGTTTCAACTATATTATTATAAGGGGTTCTTGCGGGAGAAAGGATCTTCTATCATGGATCTAGAAGGATCTCATATCCAACATACTCAGAAGACTAATGCACACCAGGTTTGATTATCCTGATATGCATCTATTTGTTATGACATTATTATGACCTTATGAACATATAGGTGGTATGTTGAAATCATACTAACCATTGTTCAAAATTATCCAGGCTGATTAAAGTTGAGTTTATAGAGCTTATTCTCTAACTTTGATTTCTGTCAAGATAACATATTGTCTTAGTACAGAAGACAGGTTGAAGAAATCACTTGTCATCTTGAGTGAAGGAGACTTGAAAGAAAAGCAACACACTCATTCTTGAGGGAAAAACTCCAGGCTCCAGGTTTGATTGATTAAGTTGATAAGATTCAAAGTTGCACATGACAAGTTCATAACTACCCCTTTACAAGTAAACACTATAGTTGAGGTAGAAGTCTTTGAAAAGTATTATACTTGATAGAATTTGAGTATTATTGAGATGAATTATTATTACCAGATATAACTAACATCTCCTCTAGGAGAAACTTCTTGTGTTGGTTCCAAGTTACCATAGAGGAATGTTTCATCACAGCACTAGAAGAGTGTTGATCTCATTTCATATTGTATTTCTTACTTTTGATCTTTGTTTATTTCTCATTGATCCTATCTATGCTATTGTCATCTGGTGAAATGAAAAGAAACCTAATAATATCTTAGAACCTTAACATGGTATTAGAGCTACGCTGAAGAGAGCATCTTTCACAAGAAAAAGAGAAAGATGTCACTGTTGTTGTACATGCAAATTAGGGAATTTTATTGAAGAAGAGTTTCAGCCCCAAAACCATCTAGAAAAGTGTGCCCTTCCTCAAGGATCACTTTGGCATCCTCAACGCAACTTTTCAATGGCTAGATCTCCCAGAAAGTGAAACCCTAGTTTTCACAAAGTACCAGAAGTACCAGAAAACTAGAGTACCAGAAGTACAAGAGTACCAGAAAACCAGAAGCACCAGTCCAGAAATCCGTTGATCAAGTTTGAAGGTGTAAAATTTGGATTTTCAAAAATTTGACTGCACCAGCTTACTCACCTCAGCTCAACGCATCTATCCCCTGGATCAGAATTTCAAAATTTGAAGTTTAAAAAATTAGGATTTCCTCATAAAACCCTAAGTTGCAGTTGCAGTTGCAGTCTCAGAACCAGTTGGAGTATCATCCATAGTACCATTTGCAGTCACCCTTGACGTTTTTAAGAGTTGGTGATCATTACCATTGCTACCATATGGTGCCACTACCTGCAAATGTCATCAAAGGTATGTACTCACACATGTTTAAACGATTAATCTTTAAAGGGTATTTGCAGGAGAAGGGATCTCTTTCCATAGATCTAGAAGGATATCTAGATCCAACACATTCAGAGGAATAATGCAACCCAGGTGTGATTATTCTGATATGCATCTATTTGTTATGACATTATTTTGATCAATATTGCATGTTGTAGCTATGACCATCATTCTAACCTTTGATCAAAATCTGAGTCAAGGTATTAGATGGATTAAAAGTTGAGATCATAGATTTTATCCTCTAACCCAACCTTCTATCAAGATAGCATATTGTCTTAGTACAGAAGACAGGTTGAATAAATCACTCGTCATCTTGAGTAAAGGAGACTTGGAAGAAAAACAAGCACACTCATTTTTGAGGACAAGGCTCCAAGTTCCAGGTTTGATTAATCAAGTTGATAAGATTCAAAGTTACACATGAGAAGTTGATGACTACCCCTTTACAAGTAAACACTATAGTTGAGATAACAGTCTTTGAAAAGTATTATACTTGGTAGCATGTGAACATATTGAGGTAAATGCTTAATGTAATTATTTGCCTAATACAACTAACATCTCCTCTAGGAGAAACCTCTTGTGTTAGTTCCAGATAGCCATGGAGGAATGTTTGATCACAACACTATAAGAGTGTTGACCTCATTTCATATTTTATTTCTTACTCTTGATCTTTTCCTCAAACAGGTCACAAGTAATAGCTCTAAACAAGTATTGTGATGATTGTTCGTGTTATTGCTTTAATCACTATTATCAAAAGAGTATTACTTTTGCTTGATGTTTTGTTGACCTTGTTTTAGGTCATAGGTGATAACCCTGAGAAAGCTATAGTGAAGGTTGTTGAATGAAACACATTATATGAGACATGAAGTAGACTATGTACATGAACATATACATTCATGCACCAGAAGATGAAGAAGAAGCTCTCTCTTGAGATTCAAAGTATCTCATATGAAGATTGATTGTAAGGAGCATAAGGCTCCAAAGATGACTGAGCATTAGATCAAGACTCACAGTGGACTTGTTCAAAGGTTAATGAAGCCACCTTGATAGGAAGAAGGACTTGTTTGAAGCCTGACTCAGTCTTGCATATTTAGACTTGGTATTCGACACCAAGTATACCATGTAAGAGATGATGAAGTCCTTGTATACTTAGAAGAAATCAAGAGTAAGCCTGACCTTAGAAAGGGTTAGATGAAGAGACAACTTCTAGGATTGGAAGACAAATGTCGTGATAAGACTAGATCGTAGCTTCAGAAACTTCTAGGAGATATGAAATCTCCTAGGAAGATTCCCTTGTTTCAGTAACAACGAAGGAAGCTAGTCAGAAAGACTAGAATATGGATTCTTCCGTGAGACTAGAAGAGAAGTCAGTATTGACTTCCAATATTGATCTATACAAATCAAGCATGTTGCAGATGTACAAATCTTGATGTGTGTCTAAGAGGATTATCCCAGCAAGAGGGAGAAGACTATGACGAGACACTTACTCCAGTTATTGAAGAAATAATTCCAGTATTTATGAAGACAACCAGAACAACCATGATTCATGAGATGCAGGGGGAGAAATCCCCATATTTAAAAATTGAGTGGAAGTTGGTGCAGTACATTAGTTGGGTCATGGAGACATGACTACAATGAAAGATAGAGTTACCTCCATGAAAGAAGAAGATCTATATTCATTATAAATTATTGAACCACTCTCAATTTTAGATGAGGTTGTTGCCATGATGGAGTAGAGGAGTTACTCCCAGACTTCAACAGTCACAGTGAGAATGGAGCAATCATTCTCAACTTTAGAGCAGGTACAAGTGCAGGTGCAAAGTCCCAGTTCTAGAAGGAACAATTACAAAGAAGAGTAGAGGACATACTCACAGACAGTGAGACAGATAGTGATCTGCAGAAAGAACATGGATCTAGCACATGATTGTGCAGATTGAGTTGTAGCTGAGCAAGTGTACCAAATTGGTATAATGTAATGAGAAAAATTGATTTGAAGATTGAATATAGAAAGACTCATGTCTTCTAGTTGAAGAAGGATCTGTATGTGTTGAAGCAAGCTCCTAGAGATTGATATGGTAGAATTGATAGTTTCCTGACGAGCTTGGCATTTACCAAGAGTAAAACTAATTCTAACCTCTACTTCAAGGTTATGAATGATGAGCCGGTGATATTAATGTTGTATGTGGATGACTTATTCTTAACTGGAAAATAAAATCTCATCATCGAATGTAAGAAGAAGATCACTACCGAATTTGAGATGAAAGACCTTGGCCTAATGCATTATTTCTTAGGTCTTGAGGTATGGCAGAGCCTAGAGAGAATATTCCTTAACCAAGGGAAGTATGCAGTAGAAATCCTGAAGAGATTTGATATGTTGGAGTGCAAGTCCATGAATACACCCATGGAAACGAAGTTGAAGCTTCTAGTCGACACTTCGTTAGAATTGATTGATGCCACATTGTATAGATAGATCATTGGATTGTTGATGTATCTGATGAACACCAAACCAAATATCTATTTTTTCATGAACACTTTGAGTCAGTTTCTAGTAGAACCTAGACATGTTCACCTAGTTGTTACAAAACATGTGATGAGGTACCTTAAGGGTACATTAGATTGTGGTCTCATTTATGATGGAAATCATGACTTCAGATTAAGTGGGTACATTGATTCAGATTGGGTTGGAAGTGTATCTGACATGAAGAGCACTTCATGATGTTGTTTCAGTTTGGGATCAGCCATGATCTCATGGCAGAGTAGGAAGCAATCAAGAATTTCTCTCAATACAGCGGAAGCAGAATACATTGCTGCATGTTCTGTCAGTTGTGAATTCATATGGCTTCATAAGTTGTTGACTGGTCTATTCAACCTAGAGATGGAAGAAACCATGATCCTATGTGATAACCAAAGTTGTATAAAGATGACAAAGAACCCTGTGTTCCATGACAAGTCAAAACACATAGAGATCTGATATCATTACATCCATGATAGGGTGTAGAGAGGATCCATAAAGCTCCAATATGTTATCACAGATGAACAGGTTGTTGATGTGTTGACCAAACCGCTATCTCGTGTAAAGTTTGAGCACTTTAGAGATAAGCTTGGTATAGTTTGAAAGGGCCTCCCTTGAAAGGGAGAGTAGTGTTGTGTTGAGTTTCCAGCTTAATTGTTGTTCTTCCAGCTTAATTTTTGTGTGGTGTTGCCAACTTAATTGTTGTGCTTCCAACTTAATTGTTGTGTGGTGTTTCTAGGTTAATTATTGTGTGGTGTTGCCAGATTAATTATTGTGCTTCCAACTTAATTGTTGTGTGGTGTTGCCAGCTTAATTTTTGTGCTTCCAGCTTAATTGTTGTGTGGTGTTTCCATCTTAATTGTTGTGCTTCCAGCTTAATTGTTGTGTGCTGTTTCCAGCTTAATTGTTGTGATGATGTGCCAACTTAATTGTTGTGCTTCCAGCTTAATTGTTGTAATGATGTGCCAACTTAATTGTTTTGATGATGTGCCAGCTTAATTGTTGTGATGATGTGTCAGCTTAATTGTTGATGACATGCCAGCCTCGTGCTGTGATGATGTGTCAGCCTCGTGTTGTGATGATGTGCCAGCCTCGTGTTTTGATGTCATCTTCGTGCTGATGATATTGTGTAGCCAACTTCGTGCTGTGATGCCAACCTCGTGCTGAAGACTCTCAACCTAGTGTTGCTGTTGATGATGCTCCAACCTTCGTTCTATGATGTTGTTGTTAATGATGATGCTCCAGCCTTTATGTTGTGATATTGTTGTTTTTGATGTTGTATCAGTGTTGTGCTATTATTTATGATGATGACGTATTAGTTTTATACTAATCCATGTTGATGCAGTTCATGATGATGATGCCACTTCAGCTCCTTGCTGAAGATGATTATGATGATGATGATGTTATTTCATATTTTATGCTGAAGATGATGATGTTACTTTAGCTTCACGCTGAAGATGATGATGATGTTACCTTAGCCTCATGTTGATGAGGATGATGATGTCATTCCAGCTCCCTGCTGAGAATGATGAGAAAAAATTCCGATGATTTATAGATATGGCAGTCAGTGTTCCAAGATGTTGTTGATGATGTTTCCCTCTCTCTCATCCAAAGATGTAGTAGAATACCCTTCTTGTTAAGGGGGAGTGGTTAATTATTGTAACTGCAAAGAGTATTCTATTTATTATTGATGTATTATTCATTAGATCAATCCCCTTTTGTGGATTGATCATGTCGAGCATTGTAAATGACCAAATCCCCTTTTGTGGATTGGTCAAACCCTAATTGTAATAGTCTAAATGAAAATTCGGCCCTAGAATATATTAAAGTGGTTATAACTACCCAGAATATATTAAAGTGGTTATAACCACCCAGAATAAGAAGTCATCCTTGCCAGTGAAAAAATACCCCAGTTCAGTGCCTTCCAAATTGTAAAAATAAGAGAGGCTAGCATCTCATTTGTTCACTCACTCACTTGTTCATCAGAGCGCAAGTTTGGAGCTACAGTTGGAAAAGAAGGAAGAGAGAGAGAGGCGCATTCTTGGGAGAGGAATTTCTATAGTTGTTTGAGTTATCTCTTGGCATTGTATTGGCTATCTATATTAAGGAAGTTTTTGCTGGGTTTTCTCCCCCATGAGGGTTTCCTAGGATAAATGATGTGTCTCTTGTGATTGTGTATTTCTCAATGATCTTATCTATGCTATTATTATCTGGTGAAATGAAAAGAAATCTAATAATAGCTTAGAACCTTAACAAAGATCCTCTTGCAGCTACCAAAACATCAACACCTAGAACCTCCATTGCCTGCATACTACAATTACAAAGAATTTGTCATAGACATAGTGTGGGAGTCGAAAGGGTTTTCCTTGAAATCCATATAATTTGATATAAGTACATTTGTCTTGAAATTCAAAAACTCCTTTTCAAACGAGAAAAACCATAGCTTCTCTTGACAATATGTTTGTAGATGAACTATGAATCATTTTCTTGAATGTGGATAAAAAATCATTTTGCATTTGGTAAAAATTGCAAGGGGCCTTATGTCTCCAAAGTGATAGATACTAGAACTGCATTGGATCCTTATTATAATTTACACTTTTCGATTGAGATAAATCTTTAAACACATGGCAATAGACTGGCATAAATTAAATAAGAAGCCATACAAAACTTTTTTCTTCTATGGAAATTCCCCAACCGAAAAGAGACTTCATTTGAAATAACACGTGTCAAGTAAAAAATGACATTCTCATGAAAAGAGTAATGAAAAATATAAAGAACGTACTTTGGAATAACAATTGTGGAATCCTTCCCAAAAATCCTTGCAAATAACCATGCAAAACCTTTGTATTGATATTTGAGTGAGCATGCCTCAATCTGAGAACCTTTAGGATCATTGAGTGGCCTTATGAGAGATCTTTTTAGGAGGTTTTCTCCCTAATCACGAGCATTCAAAATAACATCCGATTCAAAACCCTTGAGCATCTTGTTAGGCGTGAGAAGTCACAACATTTTTCTGAAAACATTCAATGTAAGAGGGACTGATGTCTTTTCTTCCAACTGAATTATCCTCTCCTCAGCGTTGAATTTGTCTGCACACCATAAAACTAGTTACTGAAATTGAAGACCTCAGGCATACACCCAACCTCTGTTATTCCTGAAGTCCAAACTTTGTTTGAGCTTTTATCCTCTAGTGAAAGTCTTGAATACCACTTATAAGCCTCAGACCACCGAAACTCATGATCTTCATGTCCAAGGGTGTTGATTGTGTCTTCGCAATATGTCTCTTTTCTCTTACTCAACATGCTTTCTTAGATAAATTTAGTGAATAGGTGGAGATCTTGTTAAGGTTATCCCTTTTATCTAGGATATAAGTGTTACTAAGTTCACCACATATATTCCATAATATCATATGCTAAAATATTCAATTTATTAATGTTAATTATTATTTAGATTTGAATTTATAACAGAGATTTTATGAAAATCACGTCAAGTTAATAACAATATCAATCTAAATGTGGGACAACTGAAGTGGCAGTGGAACTTTAAATGCTCTCGAAAGTAGTGCTTATGTGTTGGGATTCACGGAAATTGACTAAGTATGAAAGGTGTGTAATGAATGACGTAGAAGTTGAAATAGAGAATGTGGAAATGTGGGTTGCGGGAGGTTGAGGGATGAATTGACGGGAGGTTTTGATGCAACCCCCCTACTTCAGTAGGGTTCTGCGACCTCCCGATCTCTAGATTGTTCTCTTCCATGAGCTTAAATGGCCCTTCGGGCTCCTACTGGAATCCTTTGGATGGATCCACAGGACCCTTCGTCCTCTGGTATAGGTCTTGAGAAAACCAGCACGCGCCTCCTTTTCGCGTTTCGGGGTTTCATGATTTCACGAGCCGGGACTCCACATCTCCTGACCCCTGGTCTCTCAAACACCCGAACCCCGAAATGAAGAAATCTACCCATGACCACATTCCACCTTTCAGAATTTTGGAATTCACGATTTCGCGATTCTGGCGGCAGATGGTTCTTAGTTCTTCAACCTCCCAGGTCTCAAAATGCCGAAAAGGGCTTAACGGTCTTTGGCTCCTCCTTTATCCTCCGTCCACATGACCACAACTCTGTGTCCATGCACTTAACACCAAAGCGCTATTGACTTTCATGAATCAGGGAATCGCGATGCAAGCGCTCCCCTGTTATAACCCTAAATTGCACTATACATGCTTACCTAGCATCAGGGAAACTCATTGCCCTTCATTGCCAAAGCCATGCTGAACAGACTCTTTAAAAACCTCTTAAACCAAGTAACCCACGCCCTAACTCACTCCTGGGCGCGTTGGAACGCTGGCATGCCTTATACTGCACACATTGGAACGCGGGCTGGCCCACTACAGCAAGCGTTTACCTAACAAAGCAAAAAATCAGGAAAGTTTCCGCCGGGACGAAAAGATTTGGGTCAGTTAACTGGAACTCCCATCCATGCATGGCCGAGAGTTCGTCTAAAAACCTAGCTCCTTCTAGCCTATAAAAGAGGGGGTAGGGGTACTATTCAAGGGAGGAAAATCATAGCAAAGAAACTCTGCCCAATTGTCGAATCCCTTTTGTCCCAACCCTTTAGCCTTTCCTCAAGCTTTAGGAGAATTCAAGCAAAGCAGTTGGAGGACAAAGAAGAGGAGGAAACCAGGATCAGGATCGAGGAACGGTGGCCGGTCTCTATAATCATTGTAAGTTGATTCATCTTGAGATTAATAAAAAAGATACTTTTCCTGTCCCAAATACACGAGTTTTATATGTTTTATTTGATTTGTGTTTAATCTCTAATCCTCTAGTAGAACAATAGCATGCATGTGTAGTTTTATCTTGATTGCAGGATCGCTTTTTGGAAGGAGCAGCAGAAGCAAGGGGATAAAGCTCAACGGAGGATCTACACCAACCGTCGATAAAAAGGTTAGTTGGTTCTTCCCATGTGTGCATGTGAAAAAGGGTTTTAGATTTGGGGTAGAAGGTTAAAAGTAGTTTATGAAGGGTCATGATCTGCATGCAAGTTTAAGCCCTAGCTTGTTAGTCTGTAGGGTAGAATAACCCCACAACATCCCCTGTTATTTGTCTTTCGAAATCCTGGTTCACGAAATGTCGAACTGGCTTGGCGTTCTCTCTTTTAGGGTTTTGTGATTCGGGGAATCACAATGCAAGGGTCCCTCCTTTCCCCTTTCGAACCCCCGATGGCTGAAATGCTGAAATGTCCCAATGTTTGTTCCTTCGGGATTTCATGTTTCGCAAAATCAGGACACAAGGATTATCCTTGTTCCTTGGAGTCTCCGGTCGTCGAAAAGCCGAAATGTCCCAGTGCCTTATCCTCCAGTTTTTTGTGAATTTCAACTTCACGTTTTTCTATTTTGAGAAATCCGATTGCAAGGGATATATCTGCCCCTTGGAACCCCCGGTGGCCGAAATGCCGAAAGGGTTGATCAGGACTTTTACCAAAAAGGAATTTTAGATTTCGCAGATCCTGATGCAAGTTCTTTGACTCTTCAACTCTCAAAACCTGAAATGCCGAAATACCGGGAACTGAGACTTCACAAGTCAAACATCCCATTCCTTCACTCTTCGAGCCCTCGGTTGCTGAAAGGCTGAAATGTAGAAATATCCTAGCGTTCAATCAACGACTCACAATGATCCCTGGGATCGATGGTTCCGGTTGAATCACGACTTCACGATTTTGCGGTTTAGGATTCTGAAATACAAGAGTCTCTGTCTTTCCAACTCGCGGTACCTGAAATCTCAAAATGGACCAACGGTCTAGATCTGCTTGTGATCAACGGTCACTACTCCTCCCAAAATTTGGGCATCAAGAAGCTCTCGCCGCTAACTTCCTTGCAGCTCCACCTAATCCAATGGTCTGCAGGGTTTCGACATTTCTCCTCGAGGACTCTCCACCGTCCATCCAGGTCTTTGGGATCTCCCCTCCCGGATCTACGTAGCGTTAAAGTCTGTGCCCCTTCCTGAAATCGGATGGTTCGCGGGATTTTCCATCATGATCCAATGCTTGACTACGTTCTTCCTCCTGAGATTTTACTCACTTCAGACTTAGAAAATTTTCTAAGTTTTCAAAGACTCAGTCTTCACCTCTTCCAGGGAATAAGTTCTTGGATCTCGATAACACTTCCGAAGTGTTATTCCTCCTGAGCTTTGTCTGGTTCAAACTTCAATCTCCCACGCACTCCTTGCATCTGAGGGACTTCGATAACTCAGATCCATGGTGTTCCTCTCTGGCTCGATGCACACCTTGCAGCTTCCAATGAAGAGAAATAATTGAAACTGGGAAAATTCACAGTTCCATCCACTTGTTCATGAAAAAAGAAAATGACAGGAAAATGCACACAGTCCAAACACCGCACATTTGGATCAATTTTCCATTCTGTTATATTCACAAGTGCCCAATGGATACAGATTTCATTCAAAATTATAGTAGTTCAAAACATTTAGATCTCCTGCTAATTCACTGTTCTCTCCTACAGCTAAGTTCTCTCTGTATTCCCGCTCTCTCTAACTAGGTGTACAAACTTCTACATAACTCAAAAAAAATGTTTCTAGGGTTTTCCCTTGGCTACTTGCCTACTCTAAACCTTATCCTATGCTATCTTTGTCTAGTCATATTCTAGAGCCGAAGTGGAAACTTCTTCTCTATTTACAATTTCAAAAACTTGCTTCAAAGGGAAAAATCTGGCACCGGTTCAAGCGTGCTTCCGAAGGTGAATTTCAGCACTGAGTGGAGGCGAATTTCAAAATCGTTTGTGACTGCTCAGATTGAAGTTTCAGAGGAACTCTCATGTGTTGGGTGGTCCCACCTCTGCATGCTTGCTAATGATGCTCCTGCATCATACTCCCCTTGACAAAATTTCATGGACTCCTGTCCATGAGCTCCTCTATTGACTTTCCCTGCTTCTGGATAGCAGCTTCATTTTCCCAACTGGCATATTCTATTGGGAATCCCTTCCATTTGACTAGATACTGAAAATAACTCTTCCTCCTGGTCTTCTTGCCAATCCTCTGATCTAGAATTTTCTCCATCTGCAGCTTTTCTGCCACAGGCATCTGTTTCTCCCACTGAACTTTTCCTTGATCTTCTGACCCTTCTGTGTCATCTTTCATATAAGGGTACAGGTTTGAAACATTGAATATGGGTGAAATTCCCACACCATCTGGCAACTCGATCTCATAGGCGTTTGCATCAAACTTCCTCAAGATCTTACATGGTCCTATCTTCTTCATCTCCAATTTGTTATATGTTCCCCTAGGGAACCTTTCCTTTCTAAGATGTACTAAAACCTGATCTCCTACTTCAAATTGAAGTTCCTTGCAATGCTAATCAGCTCTGTGCTTATATTTTTTATTAGAACTCTGTAATTGTTCTTTGATCCAAACATGGAGTCTCTGCATCTCATCAGCAAAATCCTCTTCTCCAGCGCTTCTAATCTCTCCCTGTTCCAAGTCCCTTAACTCAGACACTCCCCTGGGTTGCATTCCATAGAGTATTTGGAATGGGCTCCTTCCAGTTCTTCTGTTTGGTGAGTCATTGTATGCAAATTCTGCTTGTGGCAGAATCTGATCCCACTGGTTATGGTGTTCAATAACTAGGCTTCTCAATAAGTTTCCCAAACTTCTATTTACCACCTTAGTATACCCATCTGTTTGAGGGTGATAAGCTGATATGAAGGAAAAATCTGTCCCCATCTTCTTCCACAACGTCCTCCAAAATTGACCAACAAATTTTGTGTCTCTGTCTGAGACAATGCTCCTGGGTAGGCCGTGAAGTCTCACAACTTCTCTGAAAAACAGATTTGCAACATGTGTTGCATCACTGGTCTTCTGGCATGGGATGAAATGTGACATCTTTGAAAATCTATCCACCACCACAAATATGGAATCAAATCCTCTTTGTGTTCTTGGAAATCCCAACACAAAATACATGCTTATTGCATCCCAAGGCCTCTCTGGTATTAGCAATGGTTGATACAATCCAGTGTTCTATCTTTTCCCCTTTGCATGTTGGCAGATTCTACATCTATTCACCAAATTTATCACATATGTTCTCATTCCTAGACAATAGTACGAGCTACTCAACTGTGCAAACATTTTATCATGGCCGAAATGTCCATCCAATCCTCCACTATGCTTCTCCTTCAGAAGATTGTCCCTCATTGAGCATCTTGGTATGCACAATTGATTTCCTCTGAACAACAATCCTTCCTAAACCATATACTTTTTCCACTCACTTCTATCTCTCAGTACATGGATTGTACATGCTTCGTAGGCCTCCTTGAAATCTGTATCATCAAAATACATATACTTGAGGTGTTCAAACCCCAAGGTCTTCACCTGGAATTCCTGCAGAATTAAACATCTCCTGCTTAACGCATCGACAACTTTGTTAGTATTTCCAACAATATGTTTTATGACAAAAGTAAATTTTTGCATATATTCAACCCATTTTGCATGCCTCTGGTTCAGTTTTTCTTGTCAGGTTATGAATTGTAAATCTTGGTTATCCATGTATAAGACAAACTCTTGCGGGACAAGATAATGCCTCCATTTCTTCAAAGCTTGAATTATGGCATAAAACTCTTTGTCATATGTGGAGTATTTCCTCTTAGTCTCATTCAAATTCTCGCTGAAATAGGCAATAGGCCGATTGTCCTGACTCAGAACTGCTCCTATTGCAACTCCACTTGCGTCACATCTTACCTGAAATGTCTTTTCGAAATTCGGCAAGACCAAAATTGGTTGTTCTGTTATCTTCTCCTTCAGTATATTGAAGCTCTTTTCAGCCTCCTCTATCCATTTAAAATACTTGTGCCACTTCTTCATTGTATCCATCATTGGTGCACAAATCCCACTGAAGTCTCTAATGAAATTTCTATAAAAAATTGCTAAACCATGAAAGCTTCTTACCTCAAACATGCTCCTTGGTGATGGCCATTCTCTGATCGCTTTCACCTTCTTTGGATCCATATTCAGTTCATTCGAAGAGATCACGAAACCCAAATAAATGAGTTCTGTATTCATAAAAGAGGATTTCTTCAAATTGATCAGCAACTTCTCCTGTTGTAACCTCTTCATTACTAGCGTTAGGTGTCTCAAATGCTCCTCTTTAGTCTTGCTAAAGATCAATATATCGTCCAGATATACAACCATGAACTTGCCAATGCAATCTTTCAGAATTTCATTCATCAACATCATAAAAGTACTTAGGGCATTCATTTGGCCAAATGGCATAACCAACCACTCATACATACCTTCATTCGTCTTAAAGGTTGTTTTCCATTCATCACCTTCTCTCATCCTGATCTAGTGATATCCACTTTTCAAATCTATCTTAGAAAATAAATTTTCTCCACTTAAGCAATCCATTAATTCATCCATTCTCGGTAAAGGAAATCTGTACCTGATGGTGATCTTGTTGATGGCTCTCAAGTCTGTGCACATTCTCCATCCTCCATCTTTCTTTGGGCTTAACACAGTTGGTACTGTGCATGGGCTCAAACTTTCTCTAACTAAACCCTTATCCAACAACTCTTGGACTTGGTTCTTCACCTCCTCATTTTCTCGAGGTGTTAATCTGTATGTTTCCTTGTTTGGTAGGCTTGCTCCTAGTATCAAGTCGATATGATGACTGATACTCCTGATGGGTGGCAATGAGTTTGGCAACTCATCCACCACTTTATCATCAAAATTATCTATCAGCTCCTAAACTTCTTCAGGTAGATCATTCATTTGATGTACTTGTAAGGATGACTCTAGGCTTCCTCACCACAGCGAACTGCATCTCATGTTCTTCCTTGACTTATTTCAGGAGTTCCTTCCCACTCATGAGAAGTATGCTTGTGTTGGCTTCCTCCTTCGCTCTCTTCTCCTCCATTGATAGAACATATGCATCCTACCATTCTCCTCCAATGTATATGTATTCTTCCTTCCATCATGAATGACATTTCTGGCAAACTACCATGGTATTCCCAACAAAATGTGGCATACGTCCATGGGAATTACATCACATAGGATTTCATCTTTGTATCCTCCTATTTTAATTTCAACCAGGCATTGTTTAGTGATCATTACATGTTGTCCTTTTTGCAGCCATGCGACTTTGTATGGCCTTGGATGTGCAGTTGTCTTCAGCTCCAATTTCTCCACCATCTCTTTGGATACTAGGTTGTTAGTACTCCCACTATCAATGATCACCTTGCATACTTTGTCTTTAGTCTTGCAAGCTGTCCTGAAGAGACTATTTCTTTGCATTGGCTTTTCAATTTCTGCCTCTAGTTTTAAGAGAAATTTTCTCAACATCAAGGATGCTCCATTCTTCGCTCCTTCTGCCTCAACATCTCTTCATTATGCTTATGAAATGTGAGCTTCTCCTCCTTCCTTCTTCTTCTCAGGAAATTCCCAAGACATGTGCCCTACCTTTCCACAGTTATAGCACCTTACTCCTCCTCTACCTCTTCCCCTAAAAGAGTTTCTTCCACCACTCTGTCTTCCTCGTGAACTTACTCCTTGTTCTGAGTGATTCTGTGGTTTCTCAGCCTCGTCCTTAGACTGATGTGATCTGTCATGGTTAAATCCCTTGCTTTTTCTTGGGATCAAGCCTTTACCTCTTCCTCGCTTGTTCTATTTTCTGGCCAGCTTCTCCTTTGCCTTCAACCCGAACTGATAAGAATCTTCCACCATCCTCACTGACATCATGCTAAGTTCATCCCGAATTTCATATCTCAAGCCATTTATATATCTGGTGACTCTTTCTTCATCTCTCTCCCATTGTCCATTTCTGATGTTCAGCTAGTAGAACTCCTTGGTGTAGTCCTTGACTGTCATCCCTTTCTGTCTCAGTTTATGTAGCTTCCTGAACAGAATGATCTGGTAGACTTTGGGTATGAACTTAGCCTTCAGTTTGGCTACCATCCTGTCCCAACTCTTTATCCTTTGTTTTCCTTTACTTCTCCTCTCAGCCTACAGTTCTTCCCACCACAGTATTGCATGCCCTTTTAGCCGGGTGACTGCCTGCTTCACCTTCTTCTCCTCATCGACATCTTCATAGTCGAAGTGTTTGTCCATGGACCTTATCCATTCCAATAGTTCTTCAACATCTATATTTCCCTCATACATGGGGACCTCTATCTTAGCTCTGCCTCCCAATCTGGCAACTGCTCTCAACAAACATTCTTCTACAACACCCTCTCCTGTAGCTTCTTCAACCTCAACCTCTTCACTTTCTGCCTCACTGAAATATCCAATGTCAGGTGCTCTTCTCTGTGCTACTTCCATTGTTTCCAATCAGGCACAAAGCTCTCACATCTCCCTCTCTACAACATAGTTGGCTAAAGGAGGCTCTCATCTTCTTGGTAGAATTATGTTGACTATTTGTCACACACAGAATACAACTTTGATTTCTCTATCTCCTTCTTTTCCTCCTTTGCCTGAAGTCTATAGACGAAAAAATGATGCTCTGATACCACCTGATGCAGCCCCCCTACTTTAGCAGGGTTCTGCGACCTCTCGGTCTCTAGATCGTTCTCTTCCCTGAGACAAAATGGCCCTTCGGGATCCTGCTGGAATCCTTTGGATGGATCCACAGGTCCCTTCGTCCTTCGATACAGGTCTTGAGAAAACCTGCACGCACCTCCTTTTCGCGTTTCGGGGTTTCACAATTTCACAAGCCGGGACTCCACGTCTCTTGACTCCTGGTCTCTCGAACACCAGAACCCTAAAATGCTAAAATCTACCTGTGACCACGTTCTGCCTTTCGAGATTTCAGAATTCGCGATTTCGTGATTCCGATGGCAGACGGTTCTTGGTCCTTCAACCTCTTGGGTCCCGAAATGTTGAAAAGGGATTAATAGGATTTGGCTCCTCCCTTAGCCTTCGTCCATGTGACCAAATATCTATGTCCATGCACTTAAGGACAAAGTTCTATCGACTTTTGTGATTCGGGGAATTGCGATGCAAGCGATCCCCTGTTCTCTGTCTTTTGAAATCCTGGTTCGCGAAATGCCAAACTAGCTTGGCGTTCTCTCTTTCAGGGTTTTGCGATTAAGGGAATCATGATGCAAGGGTCCCTCCTTTCCCCTTTCGAACCCTCGGTGGCTGAAATGCCGAAATGGAAAAATGCCGAAATGTCCCGGCACTTGTTCCTTCGGGAATTTGCGTTTCGCGAAATCAGGACACAAGGAGTATCCTTGTTCCTTGGAGTCTCCGGTCACCGAAAAGATGAAATGTCCCAGTGCCTTATCCTCCGGGTTTTTTTGAATCACAACTTCGGGTTTCGTGATTTTGGGAAATCTGATTGCAAGGGATATCTCTGCCCCTTGAAACCCCCGGTGGTCAAAAATGTCGAAATGCCGAAAGGGATGATTGAGACTTTTACCGAAAAGGAATTTCGGATTTCATGACTTCACAGATCCTAATGCAAGTTCTTTGACTCTTCAACTCCTGAAACCCAAAATGTTGAAATACCGGGGACCGAGACTTCACAAGTCAGGCATCCCATCCCTTCACTCTTCGAGCCCCCGGTTGCCAAAATGCCAAAATGTCGAAATATCCTGGCGTTCGATCAACAACTCACAACAATCCCTAGGATCAACGGTTCCGGTCGAATCGCGACTTCGTGATTTCGTGGTTTGGTATTCTGAAAGACAAGAGTCTATGTCTTTCCAACTCGCGGTACCCGAAATCCTGAAATGGACCAACTGTCCAGATCTGCTTGTGATCAACGGTCACTACTCCTCCCGAGCTTTGGGCGTCAAGAAGCCCTCACCACTAAATTCCTCGCAGCTCCACCTGATGCAACAGCCTATGGGGTTTTGTCGTTTCTCCTCGAGGAATCTCCACCATCCGTCCAGGTCTCCAGGATCTCCCCTCCTGGATCTACACAGCGTTAAAGTCTGTGTCCCTTCCTCAAATCAGACAGTCTGCAGGATTTTCCACCACGATCCAACGCTCGACGACGTTCTTCCTCTTGAGATTTTACTCACTTCAGACTTAGAAAATTTTCTAAGTTTTCGAAGACTCGGTCTTCACCTCTTCCAGGGAATAAGTTCCTGGATCTCGATAACACTTCCGTAGTGTTATTCCTCATGAGCTTTGTCTGGTTCAGACTTCGATATCCCGTGCACTCCTTGCGTCTGAGGGACTTCGATAATTCAAATCCATGGTGTTCCTCTCTGGCTCGATGCACACCTTGCAGAGCTTCCAATGAAGAGAAATAATTGAAACTGGAAAAATTCACAGTTCCATCCACTTGTTCATGAAAACAGAAAATGACAAGAAAATGCACACAGTCCAAACACCGCACATTTGTATCAATTTTCCATTCTGTTATATTCACAAGTGCCCAATGGCTATAGATTTCATTCAAAATTACAGTAACTCAAAACATTTAGATCTCCTGTTAATTCGCATTTCTCTCCTACAGCTAAGTTCTCTCTGTATTCCCGCTCTCTCTAACTGGGTGTACAAACTTCTACATAACTCAAAAAAAATGTTTCTAGGGTTTTCCCTTGGCTACTTGTCTACTCTAAACCTTATCCTACGCTATCTTAGTCTAGTCATATTCTAGAGCCGAAGTGGAAACTTCTGCACTGTTTACAATTTCAAAAATTTGCTTCAAAGGGAAAAATCCGACACTGGTTCAAGCATGCCTCTGAAGGTGAATTTCGGTGCTGAGTGGAGGCAGATTTCAAAATTATTTGTGACTTCTCACGTTGAAGTTCCGGAGGAAATCTCACATGTTGGGTGGTCCCACCTCTACACGCTTTCCAACGATGCTCCTGCATCATTTCATGCATCCACATTTATAAAATTGACTGAGTGTTAATGTAGGTTCTATTTGGATGTTGCGGAAAATGTGGGTTTGTTTTGAATAACATGGTAATGCTAGTTGCGGGATGTTCAACATTGATTTTGGTTCCCACAACAAGATTTCTTCAATCAAGAAATCAACTAAGTATTGGCGGTGAGGAGAGAGTATTCTGGGTATAGCGTAATGATGGACCATACGAAAGGAAAAATCAACTAAGTTTAAAGAATTGCAGGAAATAAAGGAAAGGCCTTCTCGTAACCCACATTTGTGAAAAATCTCTAAGTATGGAGCTTCTAGAAAAATACACCAAGTAATACAAAAACACTTAGAACATTGATCAAGGAAACATGATCAACAATAGGAAGGGCTCCAACACATTGATGTAGATCCCAAATAATGTGAGGGATAGGGGGCATCCTTTTTGGACCGCAATGGTACTTCTGATAAAATATGATGCCCTGTGGGCTATATGGAGATGACCAAGGACTGACTCGTACATGCACATGATGGTATTCAGTGTTGATGTTTGGACAACATTGGGAAGACATTCTCCTAGATTAATAATTAATAATACAATCATTAATTATTAAATAATATATATAATAAGTAATAAGTAATAATAAATAGTTATTTATTATCTAAGGGATGCATCTCTTACTGGATGGCCACCACATGTTCTCTATATATGGAACAATCATCATTGTAATGATACATCTATCATATATCATCTTATATAGAAAAATCAACATGTTTTCAGAGCAAGACTAGGCTAACTCCCTCATGGGAGGGCCCAAGATCCTCAGAGAAGACATGGCAGCCACGACTCTTGAAGTTCACAGAGATTATTGGGGTCCGTTTGTAGAAAACCCTCTTTGAGGACCTTGGATTATGCAGAGAGCTCGATAGAGAAGGGGACATCCTCCAATAGTCATTCTCATTTCCGAGCTATCTAGAGAGAGACAACTGGTTGTTAATGATGGTTTTTCGCGTCTCTCCAGGAGGAGTTGAAGAAGGCATGCGATAGTGGATAATGTCCATCGATGGTATTACATGTGGAATCCAAAGGCAACAGAGAGACATATATTGAAGTGCCCGTTCATATGCAATTAAGAATCATCACCACCAGAATGTGAAAGGTGCAAGAATTCCATGCACCAAGATCAATTGATTGTAAAAATCATTAGGGTTCTTGAGATGGATGCCATTGACGGAAAAATGATTGCTATATGTAACCAGAAGACGCTGGCCTTAGAGTAGGGTATCGAATCCAGTACCCATAGGAATTGTAAGCAATTCTGTGTACAATGATCTTAAGTTGGGAAGAATATTATATCTCATGTTGTTCACGAAATCTTGGCTACCTTGGGAGAAAATCAAATCGTCATCGAGTGTGAAAATGGTGAGACTGGGAAAACCCAGAAACTTAGAGGATTTGATCTGGAAGGCCAAGGCCAGGATGTTGTAGCATCGATCCCTTAGTCGAATGGTCACATCCCTCAATACCAATGACATAATTGGCCCATCGAGAAATATTGGCCGAGATCTTTTCATACAGAAAGAAAGCAGAGGCATGGCTTCTACAAGAAAATGATTTATGCCATGGATTATCACAAGTTTGTTGAAAAATTGTTACTGCAAAGAGTATTCTATTTATTATTGATTTATTATTCATTAGATCAATCCCCTTTTGTGGATTGATCATGTCAGGAATTGTAATTGACCAAATCCCATTTTGTGGATTGGTCAAACCCTAAATATATTATGCAAATTGAGAAGTCATCCCCCAGGCAATTTAAAGTGGTTTTAACCACTCAGAAGACAAGTTGGCCCTACCCAGTGAAGAGACACCTTTCCATATCCTACTAGTTTGTATAAATAAAGGAATCCAATGCCTCGTCTATTCAATTCACTCATTCGATCATCTAGAGCGCAAGTTTGGTAGCTGCAGTTAGAGAAGAAGGAAGAGAGAGAGGTGCATTGCTCAGTAGAAGAATTTCATCCCAAAAATCATCTAGAAAAGTGCGCCCTAGCCTAGGGAACTCTTTGGCACCTTCAGTGCACCTTTTCAGTGGATAGAACTCCCATAAAGTGAAACCCTAGTTTTCACCGGTACTAGAAAACCAGAAGTTTTGGTCCAAAATTTTGTTGGTCAAGTTTGAAGGGGAAACATTTGTATTTTCTAAAATCTAACTGCACCAGGCTACTTGCCTCATCTAACCACACTTTCTGGTAAGTTCAAAATTAATTTCTGAGCATTTTCAATTTTTGGTCATTTTCTTAGCTCCAAGTAAAGATGTCTGCAAGCACTAAGCTTGTTGACGAGCTAGAAGGTGTGTAAAACTTTCATGCCTGGAAGTATAGGATTTCACTCATTCTTTAAGATAATGGCCTAGCAATATTCATTAAAAAAGATGTACCAGAACCTACCAATGTTGCAGCTAAACCAAAACATTAAAAAGACACAGTTAGGGCCAAAGAATCATTGCAGGTTCTATTAAAGATCACTTGATTCCTCAAGTGGCTTCAAATAAATCTCCAAAAGAAATGTTTGAAGCCCTAACGATATTATATAAAGGAAATAACATCAATCGGAAGATGAATCTAAGAACTCAACTCAAAAGTACAAGGATGCAGAAAGGAGAAACAATTGAAGAATATTTCTCCAGAATATCACAATTCAAAGAACAACTAGAAGAAATTGATGATACTATAGATGAAGACGAACTTATAATGAAAACCCTTAATGGCCTCACAAGACCTTGGGATGCATTCATCCAAACCATTTGTGCCAGAAAGGAGATACTACACTTTGATAGTCTTTGGGAAGAATGTGTTCAAGAAGAAGCAAGAGTAGCTAACCGAGAAGCATTACTATTAAGGGATGAAGATCAAGCCCTACCTACTCATACTAAAGGAGGAATAAAGAGGTATTTATTCCAAAAAGAAACTCATAAGGAGTCTCACCCCTAAAAAAAATCCATAAATAAAGAATCTCACCCTCCAAGGAGATTCCAGAAGTTTCAGAAAGGTCAAAGAAGAGAAAAATATTTCTCATCTTACCAATGTTACCATTGTGACAAGATGGGACATATTGCTAAGAATTGTCCAGCTAGACGAGAAGAATACAATAAGAGAAACAAGAGGCACTATGCCCATACAATTGAAGACAAAGAGCCACCCACAAAAATGATAAAATAATAGATTGAAGAATGTGTCTTAATCTCTGCACTCTCAGGATCAGTGTCACCTGGTGAGGACACTTGGCTCATAGACAATGGTATTTTCAAGCACATGACAGGCCAAAGAGACATTCTCTCTTGCCTTTCAGAAAAGAAGTTTCCCTAGAAATTTACACTTGGAGATGATTATCAATACCCTATCAAAGGAGTAGGAGGATCGAATTACAAACTTGATTCAGGGACCCCAATGAAGATGAAGGATGTACTATATGTACCAGGTTTGACAAAGAACTTACTTTCTATCTTAGCTTTAGAGAATAAAGGCTTCAGAGTTGCCTTCATATATGGAGAAGTTCTTATGTGGCCCAAAGGAAAAACCACGGAAGAAGCAATTGTTATTGGAAAAGAAGAAGGTGTCTTGTATAAGCTAAGGGGTCACTCAGAAGGAGTCTTGACGCACTCCATTGAGAATCCATGTGAACTTTGGCATAAAAGACTTGCTCACATCAACTACAAATCATTACTATATGTAAGCAAGGAATTCACAGGTCTACCAAAATTCAAGGTTGACCATGAAGGTGTGTGCAATGGATGTGCACAAGGAAAGAACATCAAGAACCCTTTCTCGAAGAGAGGCAGTAAAGCAGAAGGATTCCTAGAGCTCATTCACTCAGATCTATGTGGCCCAATGCCATCAACCTCCATCAGTGGGTATGTATACTATGTATCTTTTATTGATGACTATTCTCGCAAAACCTGGGTTTACTTTTTGAAATCAAAATATGAAGTGTTCAGTAAATTCAAGGAATTCAAAGCCTTGATAGAGAATCTCTCTGAAAGAAATATCAAGATACTCAGATCAGATAATGGAGGAGAATACACCTCAAAAGAGTTTGCAAACTTTTGCAAAGATTTCAAGATCAAGAGGGAGCTCACCACTCCCTACAATCCTCAACAAAATGGTGTAGCAAAAAGAAAGAACATAACTACAATGGAAGCAGTGAAGACTATGATCAATGATCAAGATCTTCCAATGCACTTATGGGTAGAAGCAACAAAAAAAAAACCAACAGTACATGTACAAAACAGATTGTCCCATAGTGCACTTGGGTTCAAGACCCCGGAAGAGATGTTCACCGGGAAGAAGACAAAAGTAGGCCATCTCAAAATATTTGGCTGTCCAGTATTTGTACATATTCCGAAAGAAAAGAGAAGCAAGCTAGACCCTTTAGGAAAGAAGCAGAGATGATTTTAGGGGCTAAAGTTCGCTCATGGGATAATTTTCCATGGTATTTCCAAAAACGAGATTCACTATTTTAAAAATGATTCGCCCAAATTCTATAGGATAAAATTATTTTACCTTAAAAATCGCCAAAATTTTATAAAACTATATAAAATCCTTAGAAATTTGAATATTTTTATAAAAATATCGCCAATCATTTATAGTTGGCATATGAAGGATTAGTAAGATTCACCAAGGTTTCTACATTTTAAAATAAATTTCCATCCTTCAAATCATCCCTGGAAAGAAGGGAATATTTTTTGGATACTGTGAGATCTCCAAGGCCTTCAAAGTTTATATACCAGGTTACCATCATATTGAGATCAACAGAGATGTAACCTTTGATGAATATGCAACACTGAAGAAATCAAGAAGATGCTAGCTTGAAGAAGTATATGAAGAAGAACCTGTGGTTCCGAGAGTTGCGGAACCAGTGAGGGAAGTCATAACTTTCCCTAATGAGGAGATTCTAGAAGATCATGACATAATAGAATCTCAAGAACCTCCCTAGATGACGATCTCCCATAAGAAAATTCCAGCCTAGGCTAGGGAACTTATTCAAGATGGAGAGAAGTATGGTGCCCCTGAAGGAACCATGAGACAAGTCAAGAAACCCAAGCCATTCTCCAGTTACATGTATTTGATGTGTGATCTCTTAGAGAAGGAGCTTACATTCTTTGAAGATTCCATTTAGAAGAAATAATGGGCATATGCCATGACAAAAGAGTACCAATCCATTATAAATAATGATGTATGGGAAATAGTTCCCAGACCGAATATCAAGGATATGGTATCTTCCAAATGGATTTTCAAAATAAATCATGTTGTTGATCGAAGTATTGAGAAATATAAAGAAAGGTTTGTTGCTCATGGATTTTATCAAAAGAAGTCATTGACTATGAAGAGACATTTTCTCTTGTAGATAGATACACTTCAATCTGAACCATCATATCTCTTGCATCTAAGATGAAGTGGAAGTTACACCAGATGGACGTGAAAACAACTTTCTTGAATGGTGTCATTGGAGAAGAAGTGTATATAGAACAATCTCAAGGGTTTGAATTTGAACACATGAAGACTCATGTATGCAAATTGAATAAGGATTTGAACGGATTGAAGAAAGCTCCTAGAGCTTGGTATGGAAGAATTGATGGTTTCCTGATGAGCTTGGGCTTTACCAAGAGTAAAGATGATTCTAATATTTACTTCAAGGTTATGAATGATGAGCCTGTTATATTGTTGCTATATGTGGATGACTTATTCTTAACTAGAGAATAAAAGCTCATCACTGATTGTAAGAAGAATCTCGCTGCAGAATTTGAGATGAAAGACCTTGGCCTAATGCACTATTTCTTAGGTCTTGAGGTCTGGCAGAGCCCATAGAAGATCTTTCTTAACCAAGGGAAGTATAAAGTTGAAATACTGAAGAGATTTGATATATTGGAGTGAAAATTCATGAATACATCCATGGAAATGAATTTGAAGCTCTTGGTTGACACTTCATCAGAATTGTTTGATGCTACATTGTACAAACAAATCATTGGATCGTTGATGCATCCGATGAACACCAGGCCAGATACAATTTTTGTTGTGAACACCTTGAGTCAATTTCTGGTAGAGCCCAGACATGTTCACCAATTTGCTGCAAAACATGTGATGAGGTACCTTAAAGGTAAGTTATATTGTGGTCTCAGTTATGATGGAGATCATGACTTCAGATTGAGTGGTTATACCGATTCAGATTAGGCTAGAAGTGTCTTTGACAAAAAGATAACTTCACGATGTTGTTTCAGTCTGGGGTCAACCATGATCTCATGGAATATTAGGAAGCAATCAAGCATTGCTCTTAGCATGACAGAAGTAGAATACATTGTTGCATGTTCCACTAGTTGTGAAGCCATATGGCTTCGGAAGTTGATGACAGGTCTATTCGATCTGGAGATGGAAGAAACCATGATTCTATGAGATAACCAGAGTTGTATAAAGATGACAGAGAACCCTGTGTTAGCACAAATGAACAGGTTGTTGATGTGTTGACCAAGCCTCTATCTCATGTAAAGTTTGAGCACTTTCGAGATAAACTCGGTGTAGTTAGAAAGGACCTACCTCAAAAGGGGGAGTAGTGTTGATGCCAGCCTAGTGTTGAAGATTTCCAACTTCGTGCTGATGTTGTTGTGATGCCAACCTCGTGCTGAAGATTTCCAGCTTCGTGCTGATGTTTTTGTGATGCCAGCCTCATGTTGAAGATTTCCAGCTTCGTGCTGAATATTTCCAATGTCGTGTTGATGTTGTTGTGATGCCAACCTCGTACTGAATATTTTCAGCCTCGTGCTAATGCTGTTGTGATGCCAGCTTTGTGCTGAAGATATCCATCTTCGTGCTGTTGTTGTTGAGATGGTAGCTTTGTGCTGAAGATTTCTAGCCTAGTGTTGATGTTGATGATGCTCTAGCCTTTGTGTTGTGATGCTTCTTTTGTTGATGATGCTCCGGCCTTCATGTTGTGATCCTGTTGTTGTTGATGTTGTATCATCCTTGTGCTATTATTGATGATGTATTAGTGTTATACTAATCCATGTTGATGCAGATGATGATGATTCCATCCCAACTCCCTGTTGTAATGGTGATATTGATGATGAGAAAAACTTCGGATGATTTATAGATATGCGAGTCAGTGTTCCAGATGTTGTTGGTGTTGTTGCCCTCTCTCTCTCTCCTGATGATGTTGTAGAATACCCTTCTTGTTAAGGGGGAGTGTTGAAATATTGTAACTACAAAGAGTATTCTATTTATTATTGATTTATTATTCATTAGATCAATCCCCTTTTGTTGATTGATCATGTTGGGCATAGTAATTGACCAAATCCCATTTTTTGGATTAGTCAAATGCTAAATATATTATGAAAATTGAGAAGTCGTCCCCTAGGAAATTTAAAGGTTTTTTAACCACTCAGAAGACAAGTCGGCCCTGCCCAGTGAAAAGACGCCATTCCGACTCTTGCCAGTTTGTATAAATAAAGGAAGCCAATGCCTCATTTGTTCAATTCACTCATTCGATCATCCAGAGCACAAGTTTTGTAGCTACAGTTGGAGAAGAAGGAAGAGAGAGGCGCATTGCTCAGTAGAGGATATTCTATAGTGTTTGGTTTATTGTCTTGGCATTGTATTGGCTATCTATATTAAGGAAGTTTTGTTGGGTTTTCTTCCCCATGAGGGTTTCCCAGGATAAATTTTGTGTATCTTATGATTGTGTTTCTCTTAGTGATCCTACCTATGCTATGGTTATCTAGTAAATTGAAAAGAAACCTAATAATATCTTAAACCTTAACAAAGTTGTCATTATAAATATCTGGGCGTGGAATTTCCATATGTTTGGATAAGGCATCGAGACTGTCTCAAGCTATCAATGTGGAGAGATAGTTTAACTAGGATCAACTGAAGGAGAAGGCATGTGAAGATCTGTGTGTTGAGTGACTGATTTGGTGAGCCGTCATTGAGCCACCGATTGTTTCTTTGAGAGAGGAGTTGCCATGAGGATTCCTTTTGATTTCATTTTGTGAGAAGATGTTGCTAGCAAGAGTGGAGGCTCATATGTCAATTAAGGATAAATCTATTCCATGCACTGCAATAAAAACTCATGTCTGAACTAGAAGAACTGCATAATTATGGATGCATTAAAGTGATAATTGCACTCTAAGAAATGCAAACCAAGATATAGCTTTGAGTTGGATCTATTCTCTTACCATTAGGCTCATAAATGATTAGAAAATCTTTTCTAAATAGTGTGATGGTAAGTGAGGTTGATTCACTTGTGATTAATGCACACATCTAGACAATGAGCAATGTGGAAATGCATTGTGATGATTGTAAGTGGAATATTGGTTAAAACATGCAAGCCAATAAATGGAAGGCATGAAAAATCATATGTAAATGGATATCCTATAGAGAGGGAGGCGGTACTACTTCTAGAGGGAGCAAAGATTGAGTTACCTCCAAAGAAGAAGGAAGAGATACCTTAAGTGTCAAAGGGAGCAGAGAATGTGGACTTCATATTGACATGCCTCAGTTGGTTAGATGAAGGAGACAAGACAATGGTTTCTTGAGGAAACCTCAATATGTCTTGTGAGACATTGGTTCCATGAGGGAACCTTGATATGTCTTAGACATGTGTTCCACGAGGGAACCACGAGATGTCTAGTATGGAGACATTTCATGAGTGAAGCCTGAGGTTGGACACTTCAAGATATTTGGGTTTCTATTATACATTCATATACCTAAGGAGGAAAGGACCAAGATAGACCATTCAGGCAGAAAGGGTACATTTGTGGGGTACAGTGAGTCTTTGAAGGCATATTGAATCTACATCCTTGGTCAGAGACAGATTGAGGTGAGCAAAGATGTTACCTTTGAGGAGGAGGTAGCCTTCATGATATTTAGAGGATCTCACATGAATATTGATAGTGAGAGACAAGAAGAGATGGTGCCTTCTTCCCCTCACCCTCCAATAGTTCAAAGGGAGACAGTTGAGTCTATTGATCCAATTGATCACATTGATCCTAAAGCTCTAGTTGATGTTCCCAGAGATACTGCAGTAGGTCGGAAGATGCTTGCATGGGCTCGTCAAACTCTGTAAGAGGCAGAAGGACATGCAACTCCTCATGTTACCTTCTGAGAGAGCAAGAGACTTCAAATATGTTCATGCTATGCTGCAACTATGAGCCACATCATTGATTCTAAGCCTTCCTATTATGAGGAGGCATCTAGTCATCTAGTATGTAAAGATGTTATGATGGAGGAGTATCAGTCCATCATGAAGAATTATGTGTGGGATATTGTTCCGAGACCTAAGGAGAAATTTGTAATGACTTCCAAGTGGATCTATAAAGATAAAAAACATAGCCGATGGGAGCATAAAGAAGCACAAAACAAGATTTATTGCTAGAGGATTCTCTCTGGTGGAGGTAATATATTATGAGGATAAATTTTCTCTTGTTTCTCGATACACTTCTATTTGGTCAATTATTTCCCTTGCAACATCCATGGATTGGAGACTACATCAGATGGATGTGAAGACAACCTTTCTCAATGGAGAGATTGAGGAAGAAGTATACATCAAGAAACCAGATGGTTTCGTGATACATGAGGAGTCTCATGTGTGTAGGTTGAAGAAGGCCATGTATGGACTCAAGCAGGCACCTCGAGCTTAGTATGCGAGGATTGATGGACACCTGATGAATTTGGGCTTCAACAAAAGTGTTGTTGATCCCAACCTGTACTACAAGACTGTTAATGGTGAGTCCCTGATTTTGGTCCTCTACGTTGATGATTTATTACTCACCGATACAGAGAGCCTTATTGTTGAATGCAAGTATGCGTTGGCCTCTGAGTTTGAGATGAAGGACCTTGGTATGAAGCACCACTTCTTGGGACTAGAGGTGTGGCAAAGAACTGATGAGATCTTCCTAAGTTAAGGGAAGTACATAGATGAGATATTGAAGAAGTTTGGGATGATGAACTGTAATCCCATGGCTACACCAATGGTGATGAATATGAAGAAACTAAGTGTGTCTTCTTTCGATTTCGACGAGATTCATCCAACCTTATACATAAAGATGATTGGATCATTTATGTATATGGTTAACACCAAACCAATTATTTTCTATGTAGTGAGTGCATTTAGCTAGTGTATGAGTCAGCTGAGATAGACACATTAGATTGCTACGAAGCAAGTGTTGAGATGACTACAAGGCACAATTGAACATGGTATGAGATATACTTCCAGTATTGACATGATATTACAGGGATATACTGACTCTGATCGAGCAAGGAGCGTAGTGGAAAAGAAGAGCACCTCTGGGTGTTTCTTCACTTTGGGATCTGCCATGGTTTCCAGGTGTAGCAGGAAACACATTTTTGTGACTTTGAGCACTGCATAAGAGTACATTGCATTGAGTGTGGTAGTCTACAAAGCAGTGTGGCTTTTTAAGCTCCTTGCAGATTTATTTGGACATTTGTTGGATTCCATTGTTATTCATTGTGATAATCAGAGTTGTGTGAAGCTCTCAAAGAATCCAGTGTTTCATGACAAATCGAAACACATTGAGATCAAGTATCATTACATCCAAGACATGGTGTAGAGGAAGGAAGTACTAGTGCAATACCCTCCTACAGATGAGCAGGTTGTTGATGTTCTTACCAAATCCCTTTCCGGGACGAAGTTTGAGTACTTCCGTGACAGACTTGGCATGGTAGAGAATGCCTCCCTCGTTGAGAGGGAGTGTTGATGTTTGCATATTCTTGAGACATTCTCCAAATCATACTCCACTATGACTGAGTTGAGTTGATCTGTGAGGACACTTATCTAAGAGGGATAAGTGGGTTTGGGCTTATAGCCCAACGTCCCTTGTGGAGAGAACATGAGGACACTACAAGGGAGTTGACCTTTATGTCACACACTATGGGGAGTTGACCCTAGTGTTTCTAGAGGGAGTAGCCTCTAGAATTCCATATCATATTCATGTGTGATTGATTTGAGTTGATCTGTGAGGACACTTATCCAAGAGGGATAAGTGGGTTTGGGATTATAGTCCAATGTCCCTTGTGGAGAGCACATGAAGACACACCCCTTGTGGAAACACATGAGGACACATCAAGGGAGTTGACCTTGACGTCTCACGCTATGGGGAGTTGACCCTAATGTTTTTAGAGTAGCCTCGAGAAGTCCACATGTGAGTGACATGTGTGACAGACCTTTTCTACTACAATGGTTGTGTAACTCTTGCTGAGACTTTGTGTCTCTGGACAATTGTTGTGTGCCACTACAATGGTTGTGTACCACTATCAGTGATTGTGTGTCACTAGACAATAGTTGTATGGTACTAGTTGATTACAGAGTAGTCAATGGACTACTAGATGAAGACATCATGGAAAGATACCTCCCTAACTAAGAGGGAGTGTTGACGTTTCCGCATTAGGTGGACCTTCTCCTAGATTGGGCTGTAGACCAAGGGAGATAGGATACATTTATCATAAAGGTGCACTCATGGTAAATGGTCCCAAGCATAGTCCTTCCTTGATCATGCCAAGGAATAATATGGACTTAAGGTGCTTGAGGTGCTTTCCACGTGTCAGTTAGCATCGGGATGACATTCATTCACAAGGGTGTACCTATATTGAATGACCCTGTTGTGGTCTTTGTTCTAGTCATGGTGATTTGACAAGGAATGATAAAAGACTCAATATTATATATGCTATCACATGTGGACCCAGAGTAAGCATGATCTGAGAGAGAGTCAGTTGGCTTAGAGGGAGAGCCATAGGGGGAGTTTCCCCTCGATTTAGGTGGGAGAGAGACATCTCCAAGGACTGATAGAAATGTGTCACGAGTCTAGGGTGAAGTTTGTATACTTCAGAGGCAAACTTGGCATGATGTAAAATGTCTCCCTCATTGAGAGGGAGCGTTGATGTTTGGACAACATCGGGAAGACATTTTCCTAGAGTAATAATTGATAATACAATTATTAATTATTAAATAATATATACAATAAGTAATAATAATAATAAATTCTTCCATGAGGATTCTAGGAAGATGAACTGAAGTCTTCCATGGGGATTCTAGAAGGTTGACTTAACCCAACAAGAGATTAGGAAGCTTCTAGAAGGTTGACTTAACCCAAGGAGGGAATCTTCTAGAAAGATGACTTAACCCATCATGGAATTAGATTTGAACACGTGAAAAATGTCAAAAAGGGAAAGAAGGCCAATTCACATCACACAGAAATCCTAGCCTCCATCTCAAGCACTCGCCCAGGGTTCGGACGTCTCACTAAATCAGTTTGATCCAAGGGTTTTAGAATAGTGTTGGACTTGATCTTGGGCTCAACAACAATATCTTGGTCTCCTCTATCATCCTACATTGAACAGTCCAAGAGATATTCATCTATTGCATATATATATATATATATATATATATATATATATATAACACAAAGAAAGGGTTCGACTCAGGCTTGTACCAACAACTAGTGAAAATCTTTGGAAGGGGTCGATCTGTTTTTTAGAGAAGATTTGGGAGGGCGTTGAATTCCATATAATAGTCCTACCAAAGGAGAAGTAAATGAAAAAGAACGCCCTTGAATCAGAGCATTCAATCAACATAAATAAACCTCCAAAGTTAGATTCCAGAATTCACTCAAGAGGGCTGCAGAAATTTGGCCAAGTCAGATCTAAGAGTTTTGATCAGATATTCCTCAAGCATTTTTACTCAAGAAGGTCAAGTAAGCCTTGGAGAAGTCATATCTACAAGTATTTCTTCAGATATATAGGTATATCTTCATATCTACAGGTATTTATTCAGATCTACAAGTATTTCTTCATATCTATAGGCATCTCTTCAAATCTTCTAAGAAGCACAAGCAGAAAGGTATCTAGTCGTTCTCTCTCTTATGATTTTTGTACTGTAACACCCCATTGAGGGTTATTGTACCTGCAAATTTTATTCATTAATAAAGATGAAGATATTTTGTTGAGGTTTTCTCTCTTATTGGGTTTCCCCATGGTAAAATACTTGTGTTATTGTGTTATCGTGTTATCTTTCTTTTACACTTCTCTTGCTTATTCATTTTATTCGATATATTGAGGACTGAAATATCAAAGTGTTGAAAAAGAAGCTAAAGAATCATCTACATATAAATCAAGCTCAAAATTTAACAAGATGCACATTTTTTATGCCCTTATTCTATTTGTCCATCCCTCTTAGATTGTATTGTTTGGGAGGTTGAACTCACATTGTCACTCCCTTACATGGCTTGAGTCACTATGTTCTTCATAGTTCTCTAAACCTTCCCAATTTTGTAGTTGCATTTGCAATGACAATTATATGGATATTTGATCAATTCTCTAGTGCTTTGGTTCACATTCTTTAGTTTTGATTTCTTCATTATTTTATTGTTAATGCCTTAATATATAAAAATGAGTGATACATATGTTCTTAGGACACTGACAATCACACTTAAGTTCTTAAGTTGTTATAGTACATTGATTTACAGTTTCCATAATTTCTTATTGTAACTCTACAAATATAATGGTTTATTACATTTATGCATGTGCATCTTCTAGTTTTGTTAAGTACTTTACTTTTTATTCCAATGCCTAAACTACTTTTGCACTTCCTTTATTGAATTCATGGCTCATTCACTTTAAATGATGAATTATCACTTAGGTAATTTTTGTTGTGCTTGTAGTGGTCACCCTTGTCATGTTGTTTCTATTGTCAGTAGTTTGGGTTCCTTAGTTCCAACATGACCAAAGTTTTGCAATATTACCCTTCTCCATACATATTGAAAAAGATGCATTCCCATACCATTGTTGTTTAGTGGTATCAAAGGTTAGGTGTTCTTTCTACATAGCTTCATTTTTAATTTATGGGTAGTTTTTGTGATTAGTATATCAATGAATAAGATAGATGCCTATTTGGACTCTGCTCTAAGCACCATTTGTATCGGGTTGATATTACCCCACCTACTCATATTTCAATACACTCAACATGACCAAAAATTGTGGGTAACACAAACTATGCCACCCCTAATGAAGTATTGTGTAGCCCATGATTGATTAGGTAATCCTGAAACAATATGCGAAAATTTTCCAACAATTTGTAGAATTGTTCTTGAGAAATCATGCCTCAAACCATGCTAACCACATTCATGTAGCATGGATTAGCAAAGTTTGGTGGCAAGAATACCTTAAAGGTGAATATTGACAATAACACTCCTTTGTTCAAAGGAAATATTCATTCTAAGGCACTTGATGAGCAATTTAGTGCAACCCATACTTGTTTTGATACCAACAACTACACTGACGTAAAGAAAATTAAGCTCTCAACCATGAAGATATATTCAACAACCAATTGAATCTTAGTGGGAAACACACAACCAACATTGTGAAAAATGTGGTAAGCCAAATACTACACGGGACGACTAATTTGTATAGATGATCCATGACAATGTGAACGATTTGGTAAGCCCAATTAATTATGTGGATGATGCATGGCAAGTTCTATCCATTAAAGTATCAAGAATATCAATCCATGAAGTGGTAACTACTACGCCAAATCCTTGACCAATTATTTGATGATTACATGAACACATTTTGTGCACTCATGTTTTGTTTGAATATCATAGAGGAAAAAAAATCTTGTTCACAAGTACCAAAGAAAATTACACCAATACACCAATACTCATATTTCTTATTATAAACACACTTGCGGATGCACATAGCCCCATGGGATAGCACAATTGGTGAGACGTGCATATACTCTCTCAGTTCGGGGAGAGGTCACGGGTTCGAGCCTTGTGTCCCTGGGGTTGCGGTTTAACACCTCATATCATCCACAAAGTGGGGAAGTATCGGGTGAGTTTCTCGTGACATCTACTATTGAAAAAAAAAGGTTCACAATGTAAAATAATACAAGGTCAAACACCATACCAAATATTCTAATGATTAGCACAACCAACAACACAATTCCAACAATTATGACAAACAATTGAAGAAAAATCATATTGACTACGTCAATTATTAGTTTTGGAAGAGTTTAAGAGTTACGACGTTCAATGTTATTTGGTTGACATTTGGAATTGTACTTCTTGATCCATCTTTAGAATAGTTTCTGTAAATGAAAGAATTGGTAGATTTTTATATATGCATATGATATTCAAAATAACTATGATCATACATACATAACTATGATAACACATGTAACGACCCTAAATTGATAAATGATTAAGATTATTAAGTAAGAGTTAATTAAAGAATAATTGAGGATTAACTAAGTAATAATAATCTGACTGAAGATCACATTTAATGACCTGTGACATAAATTTAAGAGATCAAAAAGA